>JAPMOQ010004242.1:1235066-1267860 GCA_026543055.1 Argiope trifasciata
ATATATATATATAAGAGAGAGAGAGAGAAAATTGGTGCTGTACATTTCTAAAAATTTGCTCTATTGTGAAAATCAAAATTAAATATAAGAAATTTAACTGAAATTAAACATAATCAATAATTTTGTGATTCAATTAAAGGATCAAATATATATGATATAGCTTTTTTGTCTTTTTTTAAAAACCTAAATGCATTTTCATAATAATTATTTGCGAATTCATGGTATAAATCAGTGCAATTTGCAAATCGTTTGTAAAAATTATAATTTCTTTTTTATATTTAGAACAAAAGGAATAATTTTAATATGTATGATGGTACCAATTGTTGCACATTCTGTTTATGGAATTACTGATGATAATGAATGTCTGTAATTCAAAAATTTGTAACTTTTAAGTTTTACTTTTTTGATAATTCTTTTTGTTGCAAAATTTAAAGATATAGTTCACGAGAAGGTCGTAAGCTACGAATATTTTACCTGAGGGTTTTGATTCCAATAAATTATTTTTCAGCCCAAACGTATTTATATTCTTAAAAAAATTTCTATCATTTAATAAATGGCTATCAAAAGAAAGTTTTTGCATCGAAATACATTAGTTGGTTATATTAAAAAAATATTTTCGTAGGTTAAAAGATATATAGATAAAAGTATAATAGGAATAAGCAATTATTTACATTTTATTTTTAAATGATGGACTTATTTTTGTTGCAAGATCGACGGTTATAAGGTTTCTGTTAACGATTTTGTACGTTTAGTAACACTTTAAATTATGGTTTTGAGAAGTTATTAAAATATAATTCGAGGCTTTTTCCCTCCCTTTCTCCCAGCCCTTCATGCTCTTTCTCTTTGCATTAATATTATTATAATTTTAAATAAGTGGTCAGACCAAAAACCGAAAATTACTTCTGCCAACATTCGCAGGCAGCCTTATTTTAGTTTCAGTTTTGTGTTGCCTTTTCTGCTACTTGAGTAACGAAATAATGAAAATAGTTTTACAGGGGCAGTAAGTGCTGATGAAAGCTCCGAGCCAGATAACTAAAGCATTTGTTTTCTTTAAGTGTAGCAGCAGCTTTTCTTTACTCGATTAAGAGCAGAAGCGTTCAAACTTAGACGAGCCGGTTGGAATTTAATTTTTTTTCGAAAGGAGGTGCTATTCTGTGCCAGTACAGCTAGATTCAGCAGAACTTGTCGTAAGAACTTGAACACATGTGTTTTTTTTTTTTTTTTTTTTTTTTTTTTTTTATTGTATAAAACCATGTGCATTTTAATCGAGATGAAAGTTTCAAAGATAGTCAATTTGTGTTCGTTTTATGACTACCATATAAAATTATTTTTCTTCACATCTGTGAAAGAATAAACCAATTACATTATGTATTTTCTGTTAAAGGAGAAGTTAATATGGACTAATAGTGGCGCAATTATTTTTTAATGAATATTCGTCATATTTTATTTAAAAACTCAATTCAGAAAATTTTAAGGGAAAGAAGTTTTTGTCTATAATGAAGAAGTCTATAATGAACAGAGTTTTTAGCTTTTATTCATCTAAAATATATTGTATTCATATTTTTGTCCGACTACCAACAGTTTGTGAAGAACGCTAAAGACTTTTCTTTTTTTAACTTACTAAAAAGTAATGTAAACTCTTTTTTCAAATTCTTTCACTAAGCGCAGATACCCTCTGCTACTTTTGTTTGTAAACTTATATAAATATTTGATTGCAGTCGTATGATTTAAAAATTTTGAACAATATTTTTCAATTACTAATTAGTATTCTTTTAATTATTTTTAAGTATCAATTACATTTTTCAGTTACTATCTCCCATTTATTTTGAATTATTACTAATTTTTTTTCGATTTTAACTACAGTTTTGTTATTTCTATATTATTTAATTTGCTGAACTTTCTGTTTAAATTGCGATTTAAAAATACATATATATCATCTGCCAAAAAAGTATTTCTTCGCTGTATAATTAAAAGGTTTTTAACTTGTACTTAACGGCTAAGAATTCTATGTGAATTACTCTTTGATGCCTCGCTTGACTAGAAAGGCTTAGAGGTCATCCGAAAGCAATTTTTAACCTTTCTACTTAGAAGCGTGAAATCGGAAAGAGGGGAGGGATGCGTAGGAGTTTCTTTTATCTGCCTGTGAACTTGGTAAGTAATGGGGGCGTAGGAGCGGAGAACTGGCATACGACTCATTAAAGTTAAAAAAGAAGAATAAGGAGGGAATTCAGGACTTCTGGAAGAATTCCAGAAAGACTCATTTAGTGCTTTGTAGCGTATTTACTGTCTGAAACACAAACGAAAACAGCATCTCGATATAACGCTTTATGTTACCAGATATCCAGAAAATATGGGCAGAGAAATGGATTTTTTAGTTCTTTTTTTCACGGACACAAAATCCATCTAAAAATGTTAACAAAATTGTAAATAGATTAATTGAAAAAAAAAATTCGGATTAAAATTTTTAAAGAGTTTTTTATGCTGGTAGACTTATTTTAGACTATCGATTTTTCTTAGATAATTGATTTCTTTTAGTTTTTAGTTATTACTCTTTAAAAAGATGAATGTTTCTTTAGAACCATTGTAGCTTTCTCTGAAAAACTGGCTTTATTAATATGATAGGAAGCATTAATTATTGATAAATTATTGATATTATATGAGCTTGCATTCTTTAACGTATAAATTTCATATTGATTTTTGTAAAACGCATAAATTTCATATTAATTTTTGTAAAACGTATAAATTTCACTTTGATTAATTTTTGTAAATATAAATGTCAGTTAAAATAGAGATAAGAATGTTTTAAAATCCTCCGTTTTTATTAATAGTAATTGATTAACCATCAGTTATTTAATTTAACAATTTTAAAGAAGTACTTATTTTGTGGAATAAAAATATATATCTTCCACTACTAAATAATAAGTATTACAAACATAATATTTTACTTTAATACATTTTTAATGTATTTAAGAAATGACATTAATATATACATACTATATTAAGTCTAATTGTATGGAAAATCTGATTTTTATATCTCTAACTGAGAATGAGGTTGAGGTTTAAATGTGAAACTACACCATTTTGTACTTTTGACCGAGAAGTATGCCTTATTTTTCTTCTGACCAGTTCTGAATCAGAATGTTATTTTGCTTATTTCCATCTTTTTTTTTTTTTGAACTGATCTTTGATGAGAAAATTGCATCCGAAATCTTTTTCTTATATTTTGAAAAGGATGGTAATTTGTGTTTGTCATCTCTGTTTAGCATTTCACCATATAACCCTATCAAAAAAACCTTTCATCTCAACCTTAAAAAATATTTAAAATGGTGGGAATGTAAATATATTTTGGGATCCCGAAGTAATTTTTTTCTTTCCATATCTTGTGATTTAGTTTAATTTTGAAGAAAAATAGATTAAAATGATTCTCAGTCTTAAGTATACTTCAATCTGTAATTTGATATATTACACAATATATTAATTCAAAGTTGTTTAATATTTAATAATATTAAATACTAACTACTTCTTAAGACTATTTCCTTCAATTATTTAAGCAATTATTTTTCACAATCTACCCAGTTTGGACAACCTGCACTATTAATCATTGATAAGCACGAAACTCGCATAATTATTCTTATTATTGAGATGATGAAAAAATTTGTTTATTCAATTATTTCTTATGTCAGAATATTGATAAATATCCGGAGAAAATCGCATGATTTTAAGAAAGAAAGGCACAAAATCAAAAAATATATAAACAATTTTTTATTAGAATAAATATTATCAAATAGTTAAATATCTTATGCCGTTGTAAATGTTAAAATTTACTTGCTGTTTTTAAAATTTTACCGCAGGTTTAAGTTTTTCAAAGTTTTATCTTTTTTTTTTTTCCATTTGTTTCACATTGTTGTGAATATATGTTTCTCTGTGGCATTTTAAGTTCTTGCTTTTCATAGCTTCACTTTTTACAATAAATATTTGATTCCCTTCAGGAAAACAATGTTGAAATTGCAAAGTCAGTATTTGCTTGATAAAATAAAATTAGAAAAGTAGATTTCATTGTTATTTCCCTTATTTACTCACTATCTTCTCTTTTCTAAATAAAATGCTTGATTCTACGATTACAAGCCCGTAATTGTTTGTTTTTAAATTCTTATTACGAAATTTTATTGGACACAATCCATATTATCTATTCTTTTCTCTAAATTGTCAAAAAAAATCCTTTCCGCTCGCTTTACTGCTACAAATAGAAGGGAAAAAAAATCTAATCTTTAGATGAGATGTAGACTTTAAAAAGTTCAAGGCTTATAATTTTTTTTTTTTCTTTCGTGAAAAATAGGGAAAAGGGATCCAACTTCCTGAAATTCTACTGAAGAATCATAGAATTTTCTTTCGTTTTCCCCTTGCCAAAAAACTTCAAAGAGCCTTTGTGTTTAAATTGGCTAAAGAGATACACTTCAAACTAAGATTGATGAAATCAACACAATGCATGAAAACACAGAAGGGTTGTTCATTCGACCGCATATCGAACGAAACTAATCTCTGTTTTATCGTACCTTCTCATCTCATTGGAACTGTGATATATAAACTTTCCTGCATGAGTGTTTATCCCTTTTGTGGAATAATTATTTCAAATTGATTTCCTTTTCTAATGTCCCCCCTTTGTTCTGAGTGTACTTAGTTTTACGATAGTTTTCAGCCGCGTTCATTGGTGAGTAAACATTTTTTGTTTGTTTAAATTTATATTTAGATATCCTCTACATAGTATATATGCAATTCTTTTTCATTGAATCTGAAGCCTAGTTTAGCTATTTTTTATAATAATTTCTCTAATTTTTATTTTATGGAAAGTACTATTTTTAGCAGCTCTGATTTAACGATACCAAATTAAAAAAATAAAAATAAATGATTGCAGATGGTAACGAATGATTAAAAAGTGAATGTGTCTGTAGTAATTATAATTATATGATAACATTTTTAAAATAGCTCCATTAATTCGTGTTTTAATCTTGTTGAATTTGTGTTTAAAAAATGAAACAAAAATATTTTTCTAAGAAGAATTTTTTAAATTTACAACTCTTTTATATATTAAATTTTTTAAGTACTTTCAGGATAAAAACTGATCAAGTGATTTCATTGAATATTCTTGCTTATATATTTCTCTAATTATACTGTCAAAATTATAATTTTACGCTTACGTTTTCCATCACACTTCATCTTTATGAAAAAGTGTCATAGAAATAACCTTTGAACATCAGCCAAAAGTTTTGTCATTAAAGAATTATCCGCAAGAAAGAATTTATTCCTGCATTAATTACTTGATGATATTTTGCAATATTTTTGTTCGCATAAATTCTTTAAGTTGAAAGCTTTTGTATTCCATTTTGAAAATTTCTGTGGAATCAGTCAGCAATTAAAAATAAAATAATTATGTTGGCTCTATAAGAAAAAAAAAACTTTTTAAAATCTTTCTAATAGAAATGCTGTTTTTAATTTTAATAGTATTCAAAATATTTAATCTTATATCTAATACTATAATACGAGGAATGGTTGTCAAGTCGAAAATCGCCCCAGAATTAATAAACTCCGGTAAACTTGGGGGTCTAGGGTTTTTGGCCACGAGGAATCGATTGGCGCCGGTTTTGAAGCGCTACGATCGAGCAGTTCGGAGTTATAGATAGGATATTTTCAAACTTTATTAGTTCGCCATAATGGCTACTTAAATTTTCAAGCGGTAACGTGCTGCCATCTATTGCCAATATGGTGAACTAATAAAGTTTTATGTTTATGCTGTTATAGGTTTCTAATATGTTTCTTATGTATGTATATATGTTTGGTTTTTCTAAATAAATTTGTCAAAAATATTGAACTTCAACACACTTCAATTTTTACCTTTACTTTACCTTTGTATAGAATAGTTCCCTTTCCAAACTCTAACTTTGTTTAGAATAGTTTACAATGGTACACTTTAACCGGTTATCTTTTCACCAGTGGTTTCACAAATTTTCTTATGGCATGTATTGTTTTGATAAATCACAATTGAAAATTTAAATCTTCGAGTTAGCTTCGATACCTGTTTTCTCCGAGCGGAGCTCGGTCACCCGCTGGTCTTATATAACGTGAGGAACTGCGTTTATTATTTTTATTTATATATCAAGTATTAAACATGCAGAAGTATTAAAGCAAAACAATATTCTTAGCGCATTAGCTAATTTTGTATTTTTTCTGTAGAATTAATTTTAGCTTTTATTGCTTTTGTATAATAAAAGAAAAATGATTGTACCGCATTCCAATGAAATAAAATCTTTTAAACTGCTGTAAGTGGAGTTGCGTACGGAATATTAATCATAAATTACAAAAGCATCTACACCCAAACTTTTTTAACAAAGTCTTCTCTTATATAAAGAAACTGTTTTAGAAAAGCTTGATTTGAAATATTACGTTAAAATTTTACATGATTATTGTAGAACGAACCTTACCTTTAGATTTGGATTTTAATTAAATATTTTATTTTTTATTTTGTTTTCCAGTTAATTTGCCCGTTCGGAAGTACTAAAAAAGTGTATTACTGTAGTATATTTTACTGCAGAAATAAATTAGCATATTAAAATAATGACATTAAATTCAGTGGGTAATTATTTTTCCGTTTCCTATTACGATGGAAAAACAGCTATTGTAATTTTTTTCTTATGTAAGTTAATATTTTAATATTTAATTTCAACGTTTTTTTTTTTTTCACTTTTATCTTGTATCTTTATTTATAATTTTTTAAGGATCTCTAGAATAGTATTAATTTAATAAAAAAGGGACTTATTTCTTAATCAAAGCGTTTTCCTAATCAGTGAAATGTGATGTTTTTCTTAATACACGATTGGTTTTTGTCTCCTTATAAAGAGGAAGGCTTATCGACTTAGTGGCAGTTGGTTGTTAATTATTGCTTAACATTGATAATCATCTATAATATCCTCACTAATAATCATTATTTATAGTAATCTTTCGTCGAAATATAAAATGGGACACTGATTTAGCCAATGTTTCTCGAGTATTTTGTCCGATAAGGTAGAACATTTTTAATGAACCATTTTTGAAAAACTATTTTATAATTTTAAAGAATTTTTAACTCTTTGCACTCGGATGGTGACTGACTCACCATACAAGGTTTTATTTAAGTTTGATAGCTAAAAGTACCTGCAAAATAGTAAGAAGTAAATTAGTTAAAAGGGAGAATTCAACTTAAATTATGTATTTATTTTTCGGAGCAGTAGTCTATATTAGGTGAATAATTACTTGTCTATTACTTTTCTTAGTGCAAGGGGTTTATTGTGTGTATCAAATTAACGGCACTGTTATGTCTTCTATATCTCTGATGTCAGTTACGAATATTTATTTTACATAAAAGCAAAAGTAGTGGTGAATGAAAAAAGTGTTGGAAGGGGGAGCTTGAAATCCGACGATTTATTTAACGCAGTCTTATAAATATTTCCTTATTTATGTCGTCAGTGTAACTTGCCTCGTTGACTATCGCTTCCAAAACACCGACAGCAGAGATGAAACATGCTCTATCCTTTGATCAAAGATGTATGGCTGTTTCCTACTCCTTTTTATTCAGCTGTCAGTTTCGATTGTCGAAACCACTCTCCCTCGACAATGTTCTCAGGTGTGTCATTATCTGGCGATTCGTCTCTCTCGAGCTTCTTCCATCCTGTTTACAAAACGTTTTTGGCACAATTTTTGCGGAACGAGGAAGTCTGAATTTATTTAAAGTAGAGAAATATTGACCTAATTTTAACTTTCAATTAATGTGAGGCCGCATATTTGATTTTTTTTTCGTTTTGTTTTGAAGTAAAAGTTATGTAAGAACGCATTAGCAGGTGCAAATCATTGTTAAGGGGATGAAAAACAATGGAATAAAGAATAAAATGCTGAAAATACAGCAGTGAATTAAGCATTTAATGCCGTGTGTATAGATAAAACATGACTTCGAAAGAAATTTCATAATTGTTTTTCAAGTTGTTATGTTCAGTTTTGCGAATGAATTCAGTGTTTTGATTCTTTCTGAAATTTCATTGCTGTGTACGTAATTTGTTTCTATGAATATATATATATTACCAATTATTTAGCTATCTGGTTATTCGGATGATTTAAAATTCAGTATCTTCCGTCGTCTATCTTATATGATGTTTACTGTACCTGGTACTGAAGGCAGAACATATTTTCTAATAATTTCAAGGAATGCGCTTTTTCTTCTTTGTATAAAGATTTTAAAGAGTGTTTTTCTCTCCTAGCAAGTTAATGCATATAAACCTAATTGTTTTGTCTATAATTTATGTCCTATAGTAATACTGAAGGAGAATTCTTAGTATTTTCTCAGATAAAAGAATTTATGAAATAAAAAATTACTGACTTCTTAATTATATCCATTTAGATATAAAACGCTACCGTACGTGGCACAGAATCGTTCGTATTACGAAAAGGCAACAATCGATTTCGAAAAACGGGAGAAAAAAAACCCCCGGATGTACGGAAATTTCAGCAGATTGCTTTATTTAGCGATTTTACAACTGCACTTAACACTTCGCTTATTAAGTAAAATTATTATATTAAAAATACAGCTTGTCTTGTCATACACTCTATTCAATCGGAAGATGTAAAAGAAATTACGATATAAACATAAGTCGAAAAGTTTATTTATCGAAAATGAAAATAGACTTAACTATCAGTATGGATACTCACTGCGCTTTACCTGTGGAAATCAAAGTCTTCCAAACTTTCCCATCAATTATCTTTGAACACACACACACACACAAATACCTTTTTTTAATTGCTGTGATTTCCTTTCTGTATGATTGGTTTTACTTTTAATAAATTCGTGACTTTGCTTACAATGCCACGATGCTTTTAATGTTAGGCTAGGTTTGATTTGGAAAAAAAAAAAAAAAAGGTTTTATAAGAGTATAATACTCACTGGAGTTGCTTTTTTAACGCCATGAAATTCAAATAAATCCATCGTGTGCTTTTGTCAGTATCAAAGTAATTTTGATATTGACAAAAGCACACGATGTTAGTTTTTTTAAAATAAAAAAGGCCTTTTTTTTAAAATCATTAATTCCGAAGTAAGATTTTCACTGCCGCTTATATTACATAGTTTATACACTTTTAATTTGTACCCATAATAATTTCTTATGGAATGATTCTGTTTAAGTCTTACTTTTGTATCATATCAAACAAACTGAAATTGAAAAAAATATCCTTTCATATTAATCATTCCAGAACCTAAAAAATTCAATCTTGGTAAGAAAACTGGTAGCCAGAGACCATTAGTATGACATATATAAATAGATTAGAATTCCTTATGTAGATTTGATATATTTCATATATGTAAATTTGAATTCCTTATAATTCATTTTAAATATAAAAAATACTGCAATTAGTTTGATGTTGATAGCTTTATCAAATGTAATGAACTTTTTGTCGACATATATTTTTTCCCTCTGGTGAAATCTCTCTACAGCAAGATGTTAAATTTTTTATTCCTGTTCTTATAATTAGGGAATTTTCTTATAATTTTAGAGTATACTGTGTCCAAAATTCATCATCCTTTTCCATCGGAGCCGAGACTTCCATATGAAAAGTTTCAGCTCAACTGAAAAAGGGTTGTAAATTCAAAGCATTAATACATTTTCAAGATTGCAATATTCATTCACTTGTATAACAAGCTCAAATTCTGAGACTAAGCTTCTGTAGTAGATTTGCTCACATTATTCGGGGAGTTTGTCGATTGTCGCCAATTTGTTATGCGAGTTGTTTCCACTGAAATTATACCTTTCCAAATCTAATCCTTTGTTTAGTTATACAGATATTTTAACTAGAGTGACTTCATAAGTTTCTGGTATAGATCGTTTGGATTTTTCGTATTCTAAAATGAAGAAATATTAGAAGCTAGAGTGGGAAGATAAGGAATCACTGGAAAAGTATAGAAAACTACTTGAGATACCTTTAGAAAATTTCAAAGAAGTTTTTCTCCGTCTTAATGTTTGGACAGAACTGTTAAAGAAATAATTGTACACTATTTCTTACATCGTTTTATATATTCTATTTTGCGAAATTTCTTATCTTCTAGTAAAAATTTCCGTTTGAGAATTCTTGCAGACACATTTGCCGAAGCCAGACGAGACAAGGTCACCAGGTAAACAGGATATGTCTCACCTCTAATTCATTTTCAAAACATCGCCAACATTTCTCGAACTTTCTGGTCTTCACTTTTGCTGTCTCTTAAACCTTAATAATTAAATTCTAAAAATGTCAATTGTTGTCTCTAACACAAAGCGAGGCCACTTTTCCTAAATGTGAGCATTTCCCCCAAAATTGCTGCTTCCGTGCTCCTCACGACCGAGGAACAAACGTCTCTTTCTGCGTTTGTTCTGCGGCTTGTAGAGAAAAGCTATTTTCAACCTTTCTCAATTCTTTTTTCTTTTCTTCCGACCGACAATTCTTGCTTCCCATTTTCGGGTGTCTGACACCCCGCCCAAGATATCCAATGAGAGTCTGCCCGCCCCCTTCTCCGCTCCGCATCCTCCCTATCTTCATCACTAAGATCCTCTCCACGCTGATTATTGAAATCTAGTGTCTCGTCATCGGATGCGATCCTTCGGATATTAAAGATTTGCTGTGAGTATTTTGTGGTCAACTATCATCCCTGCATCTTTTTTTTTTCTTTGCCATTTTGAGTATAATTTTGTCACTTTTTGTATTTAACGCATTTATGTTTTTTATTCAAATTGAAAGAGGCCCATTTTCGTACAGATGTATATTATTTATATTGTAGATACATCTGCCCTTTTTTAAAATTGTCTTCTGTGATTAGTAGTTATTTTTTTGAAATCCGACATTTTTGTAAGCATTTCTTTTCAGATGTATTGATTCAATTTTATTTTTTCTCAGACTTTGAATTCTGAAGGCATTAGATTGATTTCGCTTTTCAGTCAGACTTAGTAATGAAAATTGTCTTCAAAATTCGCGGGAAAACGAAATAAAGGAAATTCTGTAAATGTGCTTGTCCACTTTAATAGTTTCTTTGCAGTGGATCTGTTATCAATTCTAATAATTTTTTCATAATAAATAGTGTTATTTATAAGATATATTTCGTGCCTACTCAAAGTTTTACCTTAATCTTTTTCTTTTCAAAAAAATAAAAATTAAAACTTTAGTATATTTATTAAACATGTATATTTTATTTGAAAATTAATCTACATTTTCTAGTATGAAAGACTAAAATGAATTTGATTTAAGTGCCTTAAGCGGATTTTTGCTTTCTATTTTTGTTTTCTTGTTTTCACTGGTTGGAAAAGCGATTTCTTACTAGAAGAATCTACCATTTGTCTAAAAAATTGTTTTGATGTTGAAAATACCTTTAACCCTTTGACTGCCAATTTTTTTTAAATGCTTTTCTTTGCAATCAATCGCTTAGAAAATGAAGATGGCAAATTCTGCATTAAACAGATCTATTCGACTTTTTTTTTCAAATGCTTTTAAACTCTCTTGACTAGGACATGATAGCCAAATACACTCTCCCTCCACCCAAAAAATCTACTCTTATTTGGAATTATTTAAGCTGATTTAAAAGGATAATCGATGTATATCCCCCGTTGGTAGTCAAATGATAAGACTTTTTATTATCTTGTTCAAGTTATTAATTAATAACACTTTTTTGTTATTATTAAAATTATAATGAAGTGAAGTGAATACTTTTATATATAAGTGAATACTTTTATTTTTAATTGCAGTTTCCAAAATATTTTTGTTATCTAATTAAGTTGCTACTAAACGAATTATCAAACGAACTGTCTAATGTGTTATTGAAGTAAGATATTCTTCTTTGTTTCAATCTTTTTTTTTTTTTTTTTTTTGAGGGAAAGGATCTTGAATTTTGGTTATCAAAAACGTTTTATTAATATTGTGTAAACTCATTAAAAAATGTGACTTGTTTTAATGCCAAGTGGTATAGATATTTACATGATGTATAAAGCTTGACATAATCATGAATAATACGATCATGAATCATAAGCATGAATTTAATCAAACACATTCTCTTAATTCCAACTTATTGCACTACTGCTCTTGACATTGAGGATTGCGCAGTAACTCACTTCTGTGCTCAATTTAAGAGGGAGGAAGGAATTATATACTCATTTTTCAGTCTCATTGAACGTTTGTAGGAGCTGTTATACAGTATTTTTCTTTTACATTTGAATTACTGCTTAGGATTTTCTTCTCCCTTTGTTTCTATGCTCATTGAATGCAAAGCAAATTTTCTTAGGATTATTGGATGTTATTAAAAGGAAACTAAGCGCAACAGATATTAAATGTTATTAATAAATGCTATTTTGTTAATGACGCACTTAATTGTTGCACAATATGCTTAATTGACTATACCACTCTGCTAAATGTATAATGCGGATCGTAACTCATTCAAATATTATTACAGCTAGAAGTTATATGATACTATACTTAACAGTAAACAGTATGTATTGACAGAGCTAATTAGTTGTAGTCTTTGAGAAATAATACATTTTTCAATTCTTTTACTAGCTAAGAGCCTTAAGCAGTGGTGCAAGTGAATGAAGTCCTTCTTTTAATAAACTGATCAATCTGGTTTCAAATTTTTAATTCAATAAACATGTTTAGGGTTTTTTTTTATCTTAGTAATTTTGTGAAAATGTTTTTATTTATTATTACTGGTAACTTTATGGCCTCCATGCTTGTACGCATTTTTTTTTAAGACACTCATTATTTATAAATATTCTAATAACTAATCAAACATAGTGAAGTAGATAAATAAAATTCACTAACTTTAAAAAATTTTTATACTATTCCAATATTTTATATCTCATATAATTAGTTTTTACAAATTTATTAATAGAGCAGCTTTGCCAAAGACATCTTTTGATTGATTTGTCTATGACTCTTTTCATCCAATAAGTCTTGGATAGCTTTTGGCTTCTAAGCTAGGAGCTACTGGCTCGTTCTTTTGATAAAGCTTACAAGTAAAATGATTATGAATGACTTTTAGTAAAACCAAAGTTTTTGTAATTCAAATAATTGCGTACCAATATTATGTGCTATCATGTCTTAATTTTTTTTTTAAATAGTTGACAAATAGTTTTTTTTTCTAGTAGCAAATACTGGCATGAATCAAAAATTGTCTGCTTCACAAGAAACAAAATTTCCACGTACACTTGTACTCGCACCATTTTTTCTATATATAGGATAAATTACACTACGAAATTTAACTCTTTTTTTGACCTTAAGAACTGCTCGCTCGTCAGTAGCTGTTGAATTTATCCTAGCTTTTTATTACTATTATTATTTGTTTTGTCATATGACGTGTTACACAAATCCCATTCATGAAAACGTTTGAACAAGTCATCCCAAAACTTTTCGACTCAAGGACTCATCTGCATTTTTTCAAGAAAAACTTCTTGTCGGATATCGTACTTAGGTATTAGTGATTATTTCTCCTCCTCTTTAATTATGAAATGTTCCTTTATATTTCCTATAAACTATATTAATCTTAGTGAGCTGTTTGAATTAATTATGAAATGGAAATTAATCTGTGATAACATTTAGAAACAACTATTTTGTGTTATAATGTTTTTCCTCTTGACTATTCTTGGTGAACTTCTTTATATTTCTAATGTAAGCATTAATTTTAGACTCCAAATAATAGATTATCTGTCACATGTTTTGCTCTTTGGTGCGTTTGAAAATAGTTGAATATTTATTTTATACATCGTGATATTGATCGCGCCTAAACTAAAAATGTAGTCCAGTTTTTAAAAAAATTATAGATTGATATTAAATGGATTTATCTGCGCGTATGGTATTAAATCCTTTTTATTGACTCCTAAATTCATATACATATTATTTTTCGAAATGCATGAAAGGGATAACTTATTTATTCATTATTATGTTACTTTTATTTTTTATTGGTTTGATAATTCATATAAATTTAGTTCTAGTTTTAGATACGAATGCAAGTTCATCTGTTAGTAATATCTTTTCAGAAGAACATTTACATCTTTGATTCTCTTTTATTAACTGCATTTGTAGATAAATAATATCAAATAAAAAAATTACGAAGAAAAGATGGAGTGACGGATTTAAATATTAAAATAGATCTAGATTGTGCATATCACTAGACCCAACGTTTAATAAAGTAACCAATTCTACTTCAAATTTTAACACATTTTAAGCTAAGCTGCATGTTTATGATATATTTAGATTCATTTTTTTGTCTAAGTATTTTTTTTAAATCTATGTTAGCGAACTTGTAATTGGCGTAGCTCTAATTTTCGTACAGAATATTATTTAAGAGGACACTTAATTATTATAAAGATAATTAAGTGAGAAAACTGAACCATTAAGAATCGTGTCAATATATTTAACAAATTGTTAAAATATTTCGAATATTTTAGCAATTAAACTCTGTTTAAGCTTTTATAACTAATAGGGTTTATGGGACAGATAATTATAACTAATAGATAAGTTTTATTAGGCAAATAATCTTGTATCATCTTTTCAATTATCTTCTATGCCCTTCTGTCTCGTTGGAAATTAGACACTAAAAAGGCTTCAGACATAATTTTTAGAATTTGTCTTTTCTTTTCTCTCAGAAATTATTATTTTATAATGACCTAAGTAAAATATTGAGAATATAACTTGTTGATTTGTAAATGTTCTTCTTAGGCGTCATTGTGGATGTTGTGACATTTTAAAATTACTTGGATTTCTCCAACTTGAAAGTTATCTACTGAAATCGCCAATTAATTTGCGCCAAAAATCTATTTATTCAAACATGTTTTATTTATCAAACAACGTTTTTATTTGTCAAAGTAGTAGATTGGTCCTTATTAAATAAATAACTAGACATTTTCTAGAGTAAAGTGAATTAGATTCGAGTAAGCATTTTAAACTTCATTTTACTTGCCAATTAGTTTTTTAATTTTGGATATTCTATTCGAAAATATCTTAAAATATATATTCGTAATTTTATTTAAGTATTAAAAAGTCATTATATTGTGGACATTATTTTAATTATGTAAATATTTTTGTATAATAAAAGTAACTCAATGGAAACTGATTTAAATTTTTCAAACAAACATAAAGATCGATTTTTTTCTTTATAAATGTTTTATCCGTATGTGAAAAATTAATATAAATTCATGAGATTATTAAATATCAAATAAATCGACTAAATTGTGGCATATAAATCGTTAAATTCTTTTTGTTTGTTGTACCTTTCACTCCATTCAAGTTTTTAAACAAATCGTTAACGCAGTGGTGACGTATCTCATTAAGAATGTGTGGAAGTTAAATAGCTATCATGCTTATCCAATTCTACTCCGATGTTGGTTGACATCAAGTGTGTACAACTGAATTGATTTTCTTTTGTCGTTTCTTCCCGAGAGAGTTTACGGTTCCACGCGCCTTGTTTATTTGATCTTGACGTTAAGTGGGAAGTAATTTAGTTTGGGTGAGAATGTAAGTTAAATCAAGAACACGCTGGGTGATCTGTAGTTTAAAACTAAAATAGAATGAAAAAAAAAAGTCCTGATAAAATGGGTTGCCTTTTGTTTTCTTTTTCTTTCATTGCTAATGATTTTATTTGTTGGCTCTGTGTTTTTATTGAGTCTTTTGTACTTGCTATATTGCTTTGCTGATTCGATTCTTGTGTGTGTGTTTATGTAATATACTATAATATAAACATAGAATGCCGAAATTCTTGCAGTGGTATTTGCGAAAATGTGTCAGCTAATATATCGGATGATCCAAAAGTCTGGAACAAATTTAAAAATTAATAATTCAAAAACGAATAAAGATAAAAAGAGGCGGTTTGCACTTAATAAATGGTAAAGAAACCGAATTTTGTATGATGCAATAAAAAAATTGTTCTGTTTTCCGCTATCAGATGGCTTCTTAAGTAGCATAAAAAGAGCGATTCATCAGCTATTCGAAACTGAGGGCATTGAAATACTATCCTTAATAGAGGAAGCCGTCTTAGTTAAACTCTTTTACAAAAATGCAGAAAGTTCCAGTCTGGCATTGCAAGCATATCGTAGCATGGTATGCGAGATGGTAAAGGACCAATAGCATGCTCCGCATTGATTAAAATAAGGCAGAAATTAGAAGGAACAAGTGTTTTGGCTTCATGTCCGAGAAGTGGCTGACCTATAGCATCTGCTACTTTGTTCTGATTGTCGAACTGAGTGTGCAATCGATCCAGCTGTTTCTGAACACGGGGAATGCAGCACTTGGGAAGTTTCGATGCAGACAGGCTTGTCTTACGAATCTGTTGAGAGAGCTCGGCGAATAACACTGAAACGATATCCGTACTGAACTGAAACCTGGCCATTTCATCCAGTGACGAGATTTTACGAATTGGGCATTCGTTAAAATGGTGCATCAGCACGACTGGCTTCACACTGTGTTTTGAATAGATGAAACGCAATTTACACTGTCTGGCAGTATTAACGCACATAAATATCATGTGTAGAGAACAGAAAACTAAAATTTGTTGAAGAACCCCTGAATCAGCCAAAAGTGGCCGTCTGGCATGGTTTCAAAGCTGATTTTTTAATCAACCCAATTACTTTTTGAGGAAGTCAACGAGACGAGTTTAAAAACAATTTAGGTCACTGCTAAGCGATATTCAGTATTGTTGCAGAACAAGATTATTCCAGAATTGCAAACGCGTTAAGCACTACAGACCGTCACCTTTATGCAAGATGGAGCACCGCATATCTTTGTGTCAATGTAACGACTGCTACGCTTAGAATTAGGGAACGATCACATTATCAGTCGAAATTTTCAAAACGTATGTCTCCATCTCCCGATCTGGCATCTTCTGACTTTGGTTACTTGAAATCTAGGGTATACCGTGACAAACCACAAACATTGAGAAGTTTGGAAGATGCAATCCACCAACATGTGTCTGCAATACGGAAGGAAATGTTGTTGAATGCTGTTAACTGTTCTGTTCCTCGTTTGGCAGCTGTGCTGCTGAATGATGAACATTGAACTGTTGTAAAATTCAGCGATTTGTTTTTGAATAAGCAATCTGTTTGTCGAATAAAAATTTCTAATATCAAAGTTCCCTGGCATAATTCAGTGTCAGTAACACTACAGCGCCATCTGTTAATGGAAACTAGAGCAATTTATCTAGAGCAGCAATCATTAAACTAGAGCAGCAATCATTTATTTGGTGCAAACCGCATCTTTTTATCTTTATTTGTTTTCAAATTATCAATTTGTAAAGTTGTTGCAGACTTTTGGATCACCCGGTATATTTTAACAAATAATTTTAATGTGGTGTTTATAAACGGTCATATTACTTGTAAACTGCCATGCGTGATGAGGTTTTTTTTTTTTAATGCTATACTGGATAGACCGTGATCCTAAAGGTATTAAATTTGAGATTTAGTTACTTATTGTATAGTAAGTGATAGCAAGAAAAGGCTTTTTAAAATTATAATTAAATTTTCATTTGAAAAATTAACAAATGTTTTTCCTCTATAATTTCGAAGCTTTCAAAAATCATTTTTATGACAGTTTAAAATTTAAAAAAATAATATTTCCTTTCTTACTGACGTAAAGAAAATGCACTATAATTTAAATATTAAAAATTATTTTAAAGTTTAATTTTTATTGTTTTTACAACATTTTTTTTAGTTACTGGATTTATATTCGCTCTCTTAACGGCGATATTAAATATATTTTTTTCTGTGTGCACATATTGTTGCTCATGATTAAGAGTAAATTTCGAAAATAAATTAGACTAATCAAACTACCAAGGCATGTCTGTGTTGCTTTCTGTCAAGTAAACAAGTTTGAACATAGAAAACATATAAATAAAACAATCATAAAAGGATTAACTTTCTTCCAGTGTTCATAATTATTTTAACTTTGATAGATAATTTCCAAAAAACCCTAATGCGAGAATACTCAATGAGCAAAAGATATATTGCTGTAACTGAGATACGCTTCAGTATATGTAAATATTTTTGAAGTGTAAAGCTGTTTTCGTTTTTGTACTTCTGAAAAAACAAACAAAAAAAATGTCGCTTTCCGACTTAATTTCTACTAGCCGCTTTTGGCGACCAGCCGGTTTGCCAATCTTAATGCTCTTTAAAATTGTCAATTAAATGCTTTATGTGACTTCTCATTGTCAATTAAATACACTGTGTAATTTGTCTTTTAATAGCGTCTTCATCAAAATATTTTTAAAGTTCAAATGTCATATATTCAAATATCTGACAGTCATATAATTCACGCATGCTGTTATATAAAAGCTTAAACCCGTAATGTACTATGTGACTCTAATTTTCTGTCAGCTTCCTCAAAATTTCAACTTAAAGTGGAAATGATTAATCTGTAAATTGATACAAAAGTATTTCTTTCCTGAAACCAAGCATTTTTTAAAAAAATACAAGTACTGATAAGAGAATCGTCATGTGTACTACAGAATAATTTCAATAATTTATGTAATATTTCCAGAATTATGAATCAGATTCATCATAAAATTCAGTTTTTATTTTTACTTTCAAAGGAACTTAAATGATTTTTATTTGCTTCGACTCTTCAGAAAATTATGAAATTTTATACAGTCATTTTGTCCTAAGGAATCATATTCTGCAAAATGTTCTTGACATTCAACTTTCAAATAAATAATTAATTGAAGTATTCTAACTTCTGTTATCAAATTTGATCGACTCTTCTTTGGAACGGTCGATGAAATAGTTTAAAATTATCCTCTTTTATTGAATAGTGATATTCAAATATTCAAAAATGAGTCTGACTTAGTAGATTAAGGTTTATCTCTTCTTATTTAAAATATTAGTGTTGGAATTTTTTTTTGTTAAATATGATTCACAGAGCAGAGGATCTAGATAAAAGTTAAACATTCATTCATTAAAGCATATATAGACTTTAGTTCCGTATAATAGAATTATTTACCTCACTTAGACACTCTTTATATATGTATATCTATGATTAAGATTTTACGAATTAATCGTTGGGTCTTTAATTGAAAAGACATATATTAAACTATATTTGTCTTAAATAAAGCTGATTTATTTAATTAATAATACTATAAAAGTCATAAACTTTTCTTTACATTTTCTTTTTAGAAAAACATATTTCACATTTATTTTATTTCATTCAGACACGTTTTGAAAATTACATAAATTTATGTTTAATTGGCAATAGTAATTGATTTATTTTTTAAATTTAAGTTTTTGTCATTCTGATGGCAAGCTATTGATAAGATTTTTCCCCTTTCTCTCGTAACGTGATCGTGAAGCTAAAAATGTATTTTGATTTGTTGACAAATATAATTAAATTATTTTTTTTAAAAATCCATTAAAAATAGATATTTAATTTGTTGGTTAAAATATTATGTCACTAAAAATATTTTTATATCATGTAAAAATCAATTATGTTCTATATTTTCAAAAGTTATGACGGAAAAATGTCGAAAATTCGCTTAATTCAAATTGTAATTAAAAATTCAAAAATATCACTCCGAGGTGCACATTCCCGATCTCAAGGTATACATTTGCCAAATTTGGTAACTGTAGGTCCAATGGTCTGGCCTGCAAAGCGCCAACACACATACACACGCACATGGAGCTTTATTATAAACTAAGCTGCCTTTAGCGACCAGTTGGTTCGCCAGGAGTAATGCGTTCTAAAATTTTCAATTAAATAGTTGTGAACCTTGTTCTCTTTATAACTTCTCGGCCAAATATATTTAAACTTCGATAGCCACGTAACTCGTATTATTATAGAAGCCATACGATGGTTTGTTGATTGCACTATATATCTCTGTGATTCGACATCAGCTGTCATGGAATTATGTGAAATAGACCACATTTTATATCTGCTCCATGACATTACGCTTTTATTTAAACACGTGCTGAACATCACACTTTCTTCGGTTTAATTTGCAATAAGAGTTAATTTAATTATTCGGTTTTAGTTTTTGTCAAAGTGACAGCAATAACTAATACACTCTTAACGTGCTCTTACAAGTTCTATTTATTTTTAGAGAAACTAATTGTTGGAAAATATGGCTATAGTATTTTTTTTAATTCATTAAAAATAGAAACTGAATTTATACGTTAAAACATTGATATCAATGAAAAATGGTTATTTTTAAGAGGTTTTAAAAAACAGTTGTGTGTCGTAATATTTTCGGAAGTTATCACCAAAAAATTTCAAATGTTATCTCATTTTTTAATTAATTCAAGTTTTAAAAAAATCCGTCTTGGTATACTTTTTTATCCTCCAAAGTAAATATGTACATACCAAGTGCCGGTATCTCTAGATCATATGATCTGGTGTGTAGAGCACTAACACACACACACACACACACACACACACACACACACACACACACACATTCATTCATTCATAAATGGAAATACATATTCACTTGATTACCGGCCTTAGAGTAATTCCGGGCATTGATTGGCCTGAAATTGATATGTTTTGTTAAGGTGGTGGATGAAAAATTCTAAAAGAGCACTTTTTAATAATAATATTCTTTTTTTTTAATAAATCAGTCAGTTTTAATGATTGATTTAGATGTAATGTAATGATCTAATGATTGATTTAGATTGATTGGTATAACTTTTATAACAACTTTTATTTAAAATATTAGTAAAAATATTTTGTAAAATATGGCTCAAAGAGCAAAGTATGAAAAACTAAAAATTAATATTCATCAATGCATTGATTTAAGCTACATAAAATGTAATTATTGACTTCATTTAGACCAAGTTAACAGTACTAAACAGTATATATGGCTATTACTAATGATATACAAATTAGCCATTGGGTCCGAATTTGAAAGCGTATCCTGTATGAATTCAATCATGTTTACCTTAAACAAAAAGACGATTTATTGAATTAAGGATATAGATATTGCAAACAATCATAGAAACCTTAGCATTACATTTATTTTTTAGAAACCATAATAAATATTTATCGAATTTCATCCAATCACCAATGCACGTTTATCATTTTTCGTTTGTTGTAAAATTGTATGTTTTGTTCGAAATATATTGTTGAAAAATATAGCTAAAATATTTCTTTAAAAATAGAAATTTAAGTTATATGGTAAAATATTGTTACCATTAGAAAGCAGTTTTTTAATCTTTAACTTGATATGAAAATCATGTTTGTGCGATAATACTTTCGGAAGTTATAACAGAAAAACGCCAAAATTTCGTTTAACTTTTAATCAAATCCTAATTAAAAATTCACAAAAATCACTCCGAGATGCACATTTTCGACCCCAAAGTATATACGTGCCAAATTTGGTAGCTGTAGGTCCAACGGCCTAGCCTGTAGAGCGCCCAACACACACACACACACACACACATTGAGCTTTATTATAAGTATAGATATAGATGAATAAATGAAGAATAAAATTCATGGTTGTTTTTTCTTTAGATTCATAAATTTCATTTAACATTATAAAAGATGCTGAGAATCCTGTGTTCTGGACGCAAAAGCTGAAACTGTGCAATTCTTAAAATTGAATTACTTTGCTTCTAAATTTCTAGTATACCACGGATATTCTTACCATCTGTTGAACTTTTCGAGTACCATTTAAATTAGCTTTTGTTTACTATGGTGATATCAAGGCTAATTCTTATTTGTTTTTGTTTGATTTCTGAAATATTCTATATAAAGTTAATCTTGTACAGTTGTGAATATTTGTATTAAAGATCGTCCCTCGATCTTGAAATATTAAGTGAACCTGAAGTATAATGCTTTACTAAACTGTGGGAATTTACAGATTATTTTTATGTGTTGCATTTCTTTGAGCTACATATGAAATTGACATCATTTTAACTATTGTATATTTTAATTTCCATAGTTTATACTGATGTAATTTAAAATTGCATTTTCAAAAACATGGATTCTTCCTGAAACCATGTGATTATTTTCCACATAAAAGCATTTCATAATGATTTATTTTTAGACGAAAAAATATGAAAAATAATATATTAGATTTGTCGAATTTTATTGCCATAAATCCTTGCTATGGATTAAATTTAGAACTAGGATATCTTGGATTTTTGTTTTCCTTTTAAATACTTCTTTCAACCTAATATCCAGATTCACCTATTTGGTTGTTATTTCACAGATTTTTCTGTTTAAAGACATAGCAACAAGGCAAAAGTTAGTCCAAATTATAATTCATGATGAATCATTCGAAGAACACTTATTTTTTTTTATCAAGTCACCCTTTCCCCCGACATTTTGGGCTTTGTCCAAAAAGTTCATGACCTTTATCATTTCTTCCTTTGTTGCTTCTTCTTCCTGTAGGTAATTTCTGATTCACGTGTCTGCAGTTTTTATCAGGAAGCATCGATATAAGATGGCTCAGAAATTGGATCTGTTCAAAGTAGTTAGATGTATGCCATTCAACAGTCGAAATGTTTCCAGCTGTCAAATTCTTGAAAGAGTTCAATGCCTAATTCTCCTGTTTCGTTTGGCGATCGACTGTGTTATTTTATTGCGCTAACAATTGCTCTTCCCTCCCCTCTTCGAGCATAGGCTCAATGAATTCAGAGCTGTAACTGCTGGAGCAGTAAGGCGTCTAAAAAGAATTTGGTCCTGAAGCCAATAGTTTTTCTGTAACAAAAGTATCCTGTGCTTGCTTGTGTTACCCGAAATAGCTCTCTCCCGCTGAAAGACTGCCAGGAAAAATGGATAGTATTCGGTCGTGGAGATGTTTCTTTTTTTCCTTGCATTTTGCCCCCTAAACGCCTCATCTGCATTCTTTGTTTTAACCGAAAAACGCCGTCTTAAAGAACAAAGGCGTTATGTAGTTTTATTTGCTTTAAATTGTGAATCTCAACAGTTTTTCTCTTTAATTTTCTTCATTCGCATTAAAAAAAAGTTCATTAAATAAAAATATCTGCTACTACTAATTTTTGAAAATATAATTGAATTTTAAGTAAAAAAAGAAAGAAAATGTGTGTATTTAAGACGAACAAAATTTGCATTAGTAAATAGATGGCTTAAAACCTGTTTGTGGTTGAATCCATTTATTTTTTATAGCAATTGCTGGTTCATGTTTATATATCAAATTTTATTTTTCTTGAAAATTGCCGTTTCTTTATAGAATCGGTCTTGTTGAACTGTTAGCTTCATTTTCTGTGATATCCGAATTTTTAGCCTTGATAACTGCTTTTAAAATGTAGAAACATTTCACTCTCAAAATGAAAATTACTTTGAAATTCTAATTCATGCATCTAAAAATTTTAAAATAAATTTTTCACTTAATCGTAAAAAAAAGAAGAAAAAATGACTTCCGAGGTTTTAAAAAAACTTGTGCGCACTTAGTGATTGAAATTTATAAAAACCAAAATGAAAATTTGACTTACCCTATCAAAGTGATAATGATTTTCTGATCTTTCTCCTTGTATTGATTTCCAATTTTAGAGATGTTCAATCAATGTTTTGGATTTGACTTATTCAATTTTTAGCTGCTTTTTATATCCAACAGAATCTAATGATCTATAACGTATATAGAGATTCCCATGTAATGATTCACTTTTTTCTGTACTTTGTGCAGCAATTTCTTAAAGCCATTAACAATGAAATCTTTTTTTTCACCTTCTTCCCGACTCATCACTTTCCGTTTAGTGATCTGCGTGAGACGTTGCCTCAATTTCAAATCGTATCTAGCAGGAAAAACCTGCTGGCATGATTTTTGTGCTGTTAAAGAAGCTCAAATGAAAACAATGCTTTTTGTTTTTGTGAGTGTCATTAAGTTGAATAAAAGCCAGGTAACACGGCAGAGTTGTCTTGAATATTCTCCAAGGTAAGTAGCTCACATTGAGCGACCTTGCAGGTGAGAAAAAAGAGAAGAACTAGCTCTATTCTGCATCTACTTTATCATCAATGAATCCAAGAATCCATCCAAAATGAATTCGACATATGATATATACGTCTCACCAGAGAGCACACCTGCACCATTTTCAAGAAACCGCGTATATTTTTTTTAGTCAAGACTAAAATAGCGAATAGGAGCTTAAGTTTCTTTCCCACACATAAGTCTAAGGTGAAATTCTTTGTTTTATTTTCAGTACTCGTCTGAAAAGAAATATCAGTCTTTTTCTTTGTGTTTAAATGGTTAAATTGCTTTTAAATTTTCTAAACGATGAACAATTCTTGCGTAAATTCAATCATATTCTTTCATTAATTCTTCACATCGCTTAAGAAGAGCAAAGAGGAATATTGTGTCGAATAATAATTCGGTATTTGCTGCTTAAGACATATAGCAAATATCGAATGTCTATATGTGTCTCAGTGTATCTTTAAAGAAACCGTCACCCAAAAGGCTTAATAATGTCATTGTATTATAACCAGGCTGCTGTCTTGAGGTTGTGTGACCTGATTTTTTTTCTGTAATAATTTTCCTTTTTCCATGCACATTTCTGTCCTCGTCAAATTTTTAGAGAATACATATTCTTATAATGCAAAAAAATGATGATTGTACTAAAAAAAAGTGAGCCTAGTTGACATCTAAAACTTTTTACATTATATTTACGTTGAGTAATATTTTTGCAGGAATGAATGCGAAGAAATTATTTTTTTGATTAAAAAACGTGTCCACTATTGTCATTATTAATGAATTATTTCCTTTAATTGCCATAAATAATAGACTATTATTTAGTCTTTTAAAACTTAGAAAACACTGGATATTTATGAAATGCGTAAAAATTGTAGCGATTAAAGGGGGGGGATTAAATGCGAATTTTGTATCGAATAAGGCATGTAGAAGATTAATTTTAATATTCTTTTAATTATAATCACTTACTGCTATTTAATAAACGAGGAAATTTCATTATGTCAATATGAATTTTAAACTATATCTTTCTCCTTACAAATCTGATTGTGGAAACAACTGAATCAAACAGAGGACAGTGTTTACATTACCTCCCCCCCCCCCCAAAAAAAAAGAATTATCATAAATGATGAAAAGATGTTACACCATAAGTATTTCACTGTATGTCAAAGTTGTGCTTCGTTTGCCTTAATATAGCGAAAAATAGGTCGGAGATTGTATCTTCCAAAGATTCACGAACCTTGCAAAAATTTCAATAATTATCTTTTTGTATATGTATGTAACAGTACCATTATAAAATAAAAGTATAATTACTTTCCTTATATCGGACTGGAACTGTTATGATAGTATTCTTAAGATAGAAAGAGATTGTTATAATTAGTTGTTTCAGAATTCCTTTTCTACAATATATATATATATATATATATATATATATATATATATATATATATAAGAACTTTCGACCCAATAATAGTTCTTCCGCATTCCACTCATATTTTAACGTATTTGCTAACTAGAAAGTCATTTCCCTGCTTATGTTTTTTGAGGGATTCTGACAAGTGATAAGCTTTCACATTAACTCGCAGCTCTCATTTATGTACGTTCGCCCTCGACGAGACACATTCGTTTCGGAAGAAATGCAAGAAGCGTGACAGCATGCCGTATTTACTTTTCATTTTTTCTCTTTCATTTTCCGTCAAAACACACGACGTTTGCTTTGGAACTTGTTAAATCACACCTGCTAATGCACCGTTGTTTCATATTTTATGCATAAACCTCTTTTTCCCTGGTGCCTTGATTCGCTTCTTCATTCTTTCAGGTTCTTTTCGGAATTTGCATTTTTCGTTTTTGTTCTTAGAGGAATTTCTTCGTCTTTAATAAATCAGAAAGATGATTATGCTCATATTATCGGAACTGATTTATTTAAACTCTTTATATGATACAACGCAATATATTTTTGTATTTCAGTTTTGATGGAACTGTCTGTTTTTTCTACAAATATTATTCAGAGGTAGATGGATAGTTAAGTATTTTACTGTTGTGCCTTAGTAGTGCCATTGTTACCTACATTACAACGTAGAGTTTACATCTACTATATTCTGCCATCCTCCGTATATTCTGGTACTCTAGAACTGAAGTTATTTCAAAAGTCTGTATGTTTGTTGTAACTCCCACCCCCACTTAAAAAAATCTTAAAATTTATACATATTTCTTTAAATATATGCACATTTTAAAGACGGATTATTTTTTTTTGACATTACTTATTGCATTTTTACTTTTTATACTGTGTAAAATTAAAGGTTTCAAGATTTCTGTGATTACATGTTATTTTCCTATTTGTATTCTGCGATTATGTTATACAATGTCTAACTGGATTTTTAAATTCTTTCATTATTGACGAAACTTATTTTTTTCATCCCTGTTTGAAGTTCTGAATATTCAATTTCCATTTACAGAATTCTGTTACCGAGTCGTTTGAGATATTAAATTTTTTTGCCATCTACGTTAGAAAGTAGTACTTTAATGCAGTTGGAATCTTCCTTTTGTTTAACCCTTTATTTACTGAATTATGTTACCATACATTTTTCAACTTCATTTTTGCACCTGTAATTTAGTTTTCATTGCTGAATAATCCCAGGGAACCCAAGAAAAAAATGTAATTAACAGAAATATCTTAATTTAATTATTAATTAAATATTTTTAGTTCCTACTTTTAGCTTATATTAACTTCATGTTGTTTGGGTTACATTCCCCGCGTTCTTTAGAATATCATCAGCAAAAATAGTCATATAGTAAAGATATATGCCAGATTTAAATGGTACTTTTAAGTACCGTCAGTAAATAAAGAGTTAATGGGTAACTTTTTTCATAAACTTACAACTGACAACTGTAATGATTCTCAATTAGGCTTTAAAATTATAGCGATAACATGCAATCCATTTTAATAAAAATTCAAACAAATTTCTATGTGGATTAATTTAATAACATTATTTCATGCCTTTTTATATTTGTTCCACTTTGAAGGGAAAATATTAACGTAGTCCTTGATTTTTCTTCTTTTTTAAAAAAATATTTTCTTTTCGATTTTATTTAAAATGAGACGGCTACATGAAAAAATAATTTTATTGTACTTGATCTTTGAAAGTCTTCTTTAACCCTTTCACTCAGGTGGCGAGTCTCACTCATCATACAAGACTGCGCATAATTTTGAAAAAAAAAAAAATGATAAAAATGTCTATGTAATAGTAAAAAGTCTAAGATTAATTTGTCAGGGAAATTCAACTTAAAACAATTATATATATAATATAATTTCGGAACAATAAATAAGCAATAAATAATTGTGTTAGTTGTATAATTATTCATCGGATTACTTTTTCGAGTGTAAAAGGCTAATACTTGTTGGTCAGTTATTTATACCAATATTATAAATGTGAAAGTTTGGATGAATGGATGTTTGTCAATCACGCCAGAACGGCTGAACGGAATTGGATGAAATTTAGCACAAAGATAGATTATTACCAGAAATAGAAATTAGGCGACTTTTTATTCTGGTTAATTGAGTGATTAATTTTTTAGTAATTAAAAACTAACTCATGCCAAAAAGCTGAGGTCAAATCCGCCAAAGATGAGTAAGACTCCAGTTTTTTTTTTTCCCAACAGTAATCAGGTTAGACTTAGCCGAATTCCAACCGATTATTTCAAACGATTTTGATTATTTTCTTAGTGTTTGATGTATTTAAAATCAAATGTTGTAATTAATCAATCGTTCGGATTCATTTTGAAATACTTTTAAATTAAAAGAAAACAGAAAAAAAGTTACGCCAACTGGCTTTAGAAGTTTATGCGTGATTGTTGACAATCGCGTTTTCATTTAAATTAAAACTTAAAAAATTATGTGTATGATATTTTTGTAGCTGTCTCGATCAATAAATAAAATGGATTTGACTTGATTTTTAAAAAAATACGGACTTTAATTTCTGTTTTGTTTTATTTTGGGTATACATTGTAAATAAATTGTTTTTACGTTAGTTGTGTGTTTTTGTTATTAAATTGTATTTATGCTCGTTATATATTTTTCGTATATGCTTATACTTTTAAATGTATCGTTTTTAGGTTAGTTTTATTATTATTATTTTCTATTTGTCATTATTTAATAATTTTTCCTACATATATATCAAAATTCCCACCGAACGGAGTCGCGGGGCAATAACTAGTATAATATAAATATGTATATATATTTGGAGAAATTAACTCCGCCTTCTTCGTTTCATGTTTTTTTTTCTGGTATATAAAGTTGTTCTCAGAAAGTTATTTCATATTTTTGATATGTTTTATAATTTAGGCATATGCTTTATACTTTATATTTATCGAATTATAAGGAAAAAGTGTTTTAAACTCTTTAAAATTTTTGACTTAAACGGGAAACAAAACACACATTTCTAAAATGTCAGTAGAAGTAGAGGATTTAAAAAAATTCTTTAATGTTTATTTTTATCACAAATAAATATATATTATATATATATTTAAATTTTGAGACTAGCAACTATTTATTGTCTGTCTCTTAACTCTTGAATGCTTGTTTTACTTGCTTTTCTAAATTCTCGATTGCTATTTCTGGCGTTTCCACCTAACACTTCCAGATGTCAGTTAGCGGAAACATTTAAAAAAAGAGTCTAAAGGAGAAGGGGCATTCACACAAATGAGATGACGAGGAAAGGAGGGATGCCTGGATTGATTTATGACATATGAATGTGGGAGATTTCTAATCTTAGCATAGCCGGCGTTCCCATTATGCGGGTTTCAATCAAGACAGAAGCGTGAGACGATATCAAGAATGAAAATGCAGTAGAATGAGCTACTGTTTTAATTCATTTCGTTAGGAATGGAGTTTTGCCAAATCTAAATGTTATGCCTCGATCCATATGTAATGTTCCTTGATGCTCCAGGTGGATGCAGCACCCTTCCATTCACGTTGACAAACACCTGTTTTATTGAATGAGATAAGTAGTTCAGAAAAAGCTGAAAAAATACATTTTTAAAAAAATAATTATTCATGAAGGACATCTTTTTATAATCAATCTATATAAATAAAAATGAATGTTTGTCTTTTATGCGCTGCCATACCTCTCATCCGATTCCGATAAAACTTCAACAACATATTGCTTCCACTAACGCGAATGTTATAGGTATAATACAATCATCTAAAGTATACAAAATATTTTCAGATCTATTTATCGCATCTAATAACCATGGATTAACCACCAAATAACTGACCTAGGTCACACAGCAGATTCAGTAAAGATACTAAATTCAAGCTAGACGTTAATATTGTACGTAAATGCAATGTAAGTCTATCTTTGAGGCGAGAGTTTTATTAGAGAGCGTGCGAGAAAGTGTTGGAGGAACCTGTCCTATAGGTTTGAAATTTTAACTGAACATTTAATAAAATTCTAGCGTTTTTAGTTGTATCTTCTGGAAATGTTATAGTACAAAAAATTTTGCACCATTTAAACTTTCAAACAATTATTAATTCAACTATATCAACGATGTTATTGCATAAATATATACTCTGTGTTTAATCAATTTTGAAGAAAAATATTTTAGTCTTATTTTCTAACATTAAACTTGAGAATTCGGAGCAAATATTAAACGAATCACGAGATTCAATGAGTAGTTTCTATTATTATCATTTTGTTAGAACACCAAGCTTTACAATTGTAAAATAATACTCTAATTCATAAAAATGAATATTTACTTGTAGAATAGAATAATAAAAACAGAATAAATACTATTTATGCTTTTCCTTCATTTATTCTTCAATTTCAATTAATGTATTCATTGTCAACAAAAAAATAAATATCATTCTTAATAAAACAAGATAAATATCTCAAATTACAAACGATATTTCCAAGATTATTTCTTCTGCGGTAGCAACGCGCCGGGTACCCGCTAGTGTTATTTAAAACTTTTAACCAGCTAGGCATGTTAGCAATATTGAAAGTAGAGAATTCTTGCGCTGTGTATTAATGATTCATTTGGGAGTAATGACAGTAAATATTGCCATTTGAATATGTATGAGAAAATTATCAAAAAAAAAAAAAAAGTTTTAATATAGATGAAGATTTTTTTTTAAAGTAGAGGATATAATTAGAATTCATATCATTTCCTTTTTTTTTGGTTTTACACTTTCATTAAAATTACTTTTTTATTTTTGCTTATTAACTCGTTGACTTCCTTAGGGTCATCCGTGATCGGCAAGGTCATATGAATTAATTATGAGAAATTCAGCTTGACCGTCATTTGTCGGATTTTCGTATTAAAATGTGAATATTGTCAGATTTTTGAATATCCTTAATACCAACGAAACACTAGACTTTTGCGCTATTCAACATAGTATAAGGAACGATGGCTAGAATGTAAAATATGAAACGATTATAGAGAGAAACTTGAAAGAATTGATTGTGAGAAGAAACTGGAGATAATCTAGCAGTTATTCTTTTCTGCTGTAGATATAAAGCATTTAAAAAATACAAAAAAAAAGTGAGATAAAGAAAGGCGATAGAATGGCTTTTAAAAGCTACAAACATAATAAAATAAATTAATAAAGAGTAATAAAACCGTTTCAACATCGAGACTTTTTATTAAATTTAGAGATAATCTTTCTTTAATCTGTAGATTTTTAAAAAAGTCGCTGATAAAAGGAATAACTACTTTTCGTGTGTTATTAGGGTGGTATGAAAATTATCAAATTTTAGTACCACATTTTTTTGTATGTGAAATTTTTTATAATGATATCATATGAGGAAATATCTATTTTCTCACATTTTAAGTAGCAAGAAAAATTTCTTCCTACTGTGAAAACAAAGTTCTTGTCCCCCCCCCCCTCTTTTTTTTGTTCCCCTGAAACAGTAAAAAAAAACTTTTTTGATAAATTTAGCGGTAAAATCTTTCCTTTTTGTAACTTTTAAATGTTTAAAGACAAAATGCCTTAACATTAATGCCTAGAGTTTCATTTCACAATACTACTTTAAACGGTGTCTGACCGCTACTTTTTAGGTGTCAAATTATAAAACGCATAAAAAGAAAATATGGCTTTTTAAAGGGAACTTGGAAACACATGGCTGGAATTACTGGCACATGTTTATATTGAGTAAAGATGGAGAGGATGATATCTATATAAAAATGCCAAACATAATTCTTGAAATATAATAAGATAATAATTCATTTCTATCCTATGTTTCCATTAAATATGGTTTTTGAAATATTGTTAAAAGCGATTGTGTTATGTAATACACGAAGTTATTCGTAAATAATTAAAATATATGTCTAAATTTCCGGAATGGATTTTTTGTGTTCGTAGTTTGATTTTTATGTTCCTTTATTTTATTCGTAATGTTTTCAAAATGCATCTCTAATTACGATTACTTGCGTTCTAATAAATGTATTTAATATTTTCTCTACACTTGAATGTTGTGATAAGGATACTTAAATTAAACTAGTTGAAATTGTATTTCCTTATTAATTTTTGTCCGTAAAATGACTGCAAACTTTTTAAAACTTTTTTTTAATGAATGTAGGGCTTTTTATAGCAGTGAAGAAAGCTTTATATTTACTTCATATGCAAAAAGATAACTCATTTAGTCTAAGAAAAAAACTCAATACAAACTGCATTATGGCATGTACAGAAAAAAATCATTTTCAAATATTAGAGTTGATGGGTAAATGCAATTATTTTATATTAAAATTCAGTAAAACGTTGAATATTTTATGCTTGTCTTTGCAACAGTCTATATTGACCGTATTTTATATATTTTATTACATCATCCCTGAAAAATGAATGGCAGAAAGGAATTATTTTAATACATCAATTTAATTTCAAAAGTAACAAAGCTAATCATAATAAACGTATAACAAAATCCACGTTTATAATCAAATGAATGTATTTTCAAAATTCGATCCCTACCTCTACTTAGTTGACTATTATTGTGATTAAATTTTTCTTATAATGCACTAGTATTGTATATATTTCTGTGTATCACAGTTTTAAGGCAGTTTTCAAAATTTGATCTATTTGAAAAGGGTAATCAACCCGTCATTGAATTTTTATAATATTCTTTTATTCGTATATATTTTTCAAATAAAAATGAATGTTATTCAATAAGTAGAATGAAACTATAAATGCTTTTTCCCCTTTCGATAGGCTGTTACTGAGAAAATCCAGAGGAAGAGCGTCACCAAGACAAGGACCACTCAATCCAGGACCACTGAATTCCGAAGTGTTGAATTACATAGTATTGTCTTACCCTCTGGCACTGGTCAAATAACAGGTGTGGAATGCATTTTCATTTATATAAAAAAATCTGTTACTTTGGTAATATTATTCATTACTGCCTACTGAAATTTAGCTTGAATCCTGAGCAATTGTTGACGATAGCTTTTAAATGTTATTTCGACTTTACTGGTTTGGATTTTTTTGGTAATAAACTTTACTGGTAATAAACAATATCTTAAATTGATATAACTCGATTTTCAAATAGCAGTGCGAATTATTTTCAAAGAATGAGAATTTTATTTTTATTCTTAGGATTAAGAAACTGACAGTTTGATGAGCCTATTTTTTAACTCTCAATAAAATTTTAAAAAAGCATTGCTGACATTATACATTATGAAATTTATAAATTGCCTTTAGTATAAAGTTAACTTATGAAAAAAATATTTACTTCTTTTCTCAATTAAAATCAAGCATAAAAAATGTGTGTACTCTGAACAGAAAAAAGTATATATATTTAAAATAAAATTACAGTTTTTAATTAGTTGCTACACTTTAGCTTGATTATTATTATTATTATTATTATTATTATTATTATTATT
>JAPMOQ010004242.1:1267870-1320542 GCA_026543055.1 Argiope trifasciata
ATTATTATTATTATTATTATTATTATTATTATTATTATTTACTTTTTAATTTTCAAAAGTATGATTTAGTTCACTAAATGTTCAAAGTTCAATTTCTTTTGCATACGAAGTTACCTCTCGGATTTTATTGAGAAATTACTTAGAAGTTTAATTACAGAAATGTTTCTTAATAAGAAATTTAATTTTAGCATTTAGAGATCTTCAATGATAAAGGGTGTCCCAAAATTAACGCAAGGTTTGAATTTATCATCATTCGCGTAATAAAGTGTTGGAAACCCTGATAAAAAAAAAAAACATTTGATAACTGATAGTTTAGGGTTAGTAAAAATGGAACGTCACACGAGAGAACACAGTATTAACGCAAGATTTGAATTAAATAAGAAAGTTTTTTTTCTTCTCTTTAAATTCTTATATTTTTATGATTCGTAAAATACACAGTATAGGGTTATGTATGGAATGACATGGAAGGGAAATGCCCTGCATGCTTTGCCTGCACATACGCATTATTTTGTAGAAATTTTCTACAACCATTTTGCATTAATTTGACTGAATTTCGTTGATGCAGCTTTGAATTTTATTCTCCAATGAACATGGGCTTGTTGGCATAGACCTTTGATTTTAAATAACCTCATAAAAATCCAATGATGTTAAATCACACGATCTAGGGGGCCTATTCTCACGTTCTTGAACTGTGACTGTCAGACTTTCAATATTTTTTTAATATTGTTCAGAAGTGGAAACACATTGTTCATTCTTGTAGTTTTCCTTTTTTTTTTTTTTTTTTAATATTGAGCTATTAGCTGTCTCAAATGGTTTTTTAAATTGGGTTGCCACTTTACTGCACAATGTTGGTAAATTCAAATCCTATATTATTTTTGGGATATTCTTTATAAACACTGACATAATATATCTAATTTCCGGTTTATAATTTCTAAAACAAATAGGGTTATGCCTACTTACAATAATAGAAATAATACTTTGGTTTTTGCATACTACATATTTAAAAGTGAAAACAGAAGACCATTAATAATCTTACATTTACATCACATTGTGCGAAAACTACCTTGCATTATATTTATTTAAACATGAATAGTTTTATTTTCAGATAATGTATCTATGTAATTCTTTTTATTAACCTAATATGCTGTTTAATGTATTGCATATCTAAGAGTGTTACACTTGTAGTTAATAAGTGCTATTTTACACTTATTATAGTTAAATAGGTTTTTTTTTTTTTAATCAAAATTTAAGACTCCTTATTTCTCTACTGTTTAAAAAAAATTAACAGATAATTTATTCTGCACAAATATGCGATTTTCTAAGATGCATCAAAGTGAATTTTAGAGTAATGACAAACATTAAATTTGCAATTGCTTGAATTCTGACATTTTGAGTTGTATTTTGTACAACTTCGAATAAATTAATTTTGAGAGCTGTTATTAAATACATAATTATTTCTTTCAGCCGAAGTTAAAATGCCATCTGGAAAGTTTGACAAGCCTCAGGTGATAGATAACCAAGATGGCACTATTTCTATAAAGTACGATCCAAAGGAGGAAGGCTTGCATGAATTGCATGTCAAGTACAACCAAGAACACATACCAGGTATGCCACAAATTGAGTTCGGTTATACATTGATAGTTATTCTTTTATTTATTCAGTTGAATCCTCCTTAAAATAGATATGTTCTCATTTTCCCTCTTTCTAAACAATTATAGGCAGTCCTTTCAAAATCTTTGTGGACTCAATCTCAAGTGGGTTTGTCACTGCTCATGGTCCTGGTTTGTGCCGAGGTATTGCTGGTGAACCAGCTAACTTCACCATTTACACCAAGAATGCAGGCGCAGGTAAGAAATAATTAAGTTGTCTGCTATTTTTCTCATGTGATATATGAGTACATTCTGGGATTAACTGTGGGCTCAGATAACATGATTTTTGAACTGTTATTATTCCTGTTTCCTTAATTAAAGTTCTTTTGATTCAGTTAGATTTTTAAAAAAATTTAACATATGTATATGTGTGAGATCCTTTGAAGTTTTCGCTTTTTTAAAGTTGATTTTTAGTTGAAATTTAAATGCATAAAGACTTGAATCACACAAATTTTTGGATTTTCCCTACATTTCTCAGAAGTCTAACTTCTGTAATTATCTTTTTGACGTTGATCTTCTGTAACAAAAATGAAAAAATGCCAAAATAAAACTTTTTTCAAGAATATTTCTGTTTCAGTGCATACAAATGCTGTCAGGCATATCAGTGGCCTAGTTTTGACTTTTGCATTGCTGCTGAGTCCTTTTATTTTTCCTAATCATAGTTGGTTTCCTGTCATGACAATATTTCTACAAAATCATTGTAAAAATTAGCCTTGTGCTATTCAATGAAGAAGTTAAAATATGCAATTTAACTGAAAATTTCTCTTGTTCACAACTAATTTTATATATATGTCTAGATATATAGCGATTTCACTCTATTTTTTAGGTGCTCTTGATGTCTCTGTAAAGGGTCCTTCCCAGGCTGAAATCACATGCCATGACAACAAAGATGGTACAGTTGCAGTTAATTATTTGCCTGCAGCTCCTGGTGAATATAACATCGCCGTCAAATTCGGAGGAAAACATATCAAAGGAAGTCCATTCTCTGCAAAAATTACAGGTAAGTTAACTATGTACATACAAATGTGAAAGAGATAGCTTTAGCATAATATTGTAATTTTCTTTCTTTCTTTTTATTTTTTTAAATTAATTTTTGTTTAAAACTGTAAAACATTTCAATTTCAACAAATGGAATCTAGTTTTTGAAAATGTTTTTTTTTTTTCTGAGGCATACAATTTGTAACTTTTTTAATATAATATTCAGATTCCTTGATACTGTTTATTTATATAAATAAAAATGAATGTTTGTCTTATATCTATTATGTGCTTCCGTACCTCTCGTCCGATTTCGATAAAACTTCGACAGCATATACAATCATCTAAAGTATAAAATATATTTTTCGAACTATTAACCATGGATTTAACCACCAAATAACTCTGTAAGGAGACACAACAGATTCAGTAAAGATGCTAAATTCAAGCTAAACGTTAATATTTCGTAGCTATTGTACGTAAATGCAATGTAAACCTTTCTCTGAGATGATAGTTTTATCAGAGAGTGTGTGAGAAAGTTTTAGGGGAACAAATCCTATAGTTTTGAAATTTTAACTGAACATTTAATAAAATTTTATCGTTTTTTGCAGTAACTTCCGAAAATATTATAAAAATATTATAGTACAAACAATTTTGCACCATCTTAGTTTTCAAAAAGTATCTTTACAACTAACTATATTAAATTTTATGGTATAAATATATTTTCTATGTTTAATCAGTTTTAAAAGAAAATATTTTAATCACGTTTTTTAATGTTAAACTTGAGAACTCTGAAGGAATACAATAGTTTCTTTCATCACCATTCTGAAAGAACACCAAACTTTACGATTCTAAAAGAATACACAAATCTAATAAATAAAAATAAATATTTGTGTGTAGAATAGAAAATAATAAAAATTGAATAAATACTATTTATGATTCTCCTTTATATATCCTTCAGTTAAAATGAGTGTACTCACTGTGATAAGAAAAAAATGTCATTCTTAGTTAAACAAGATAATTATTTCAAATTCCAAACGATGTTTCCAAGATTATTTCTTCTGCAGCAGCAACGCGCCGGATACCACCTAGTTTCTTATATATTTCGTAGTATTGGTGTGTAAGTTTCTAAAACCTTAAACTTTTTCCTTAACTTATTCTTAAAATTCATTTGTGAAGCTTTGTCTTTAACTTTCCTTTCTCAGCTTATAAAGGAGCACTTTTTAAAGATTAAAATTCTCGATAATTTTTCAATATTTTTTACAGAAATATAATTAAATAGGTATTTCTTCCTTTCTTTCAAACTTAGCCATAAGTTCGTTTTTTAATTGCTTCCTGGATTTTGTATCCTTTTATGATGAATAAGGAATTAAACCACTACAACTGCTCTGGTGAACCGTTTCATTCTGCTTTCAGGGGAAGGCCGCAAGAGAAACCAAATATCTGTGGGTCATTCCAGTGAAGTGTCATTGAAGGTATCTGAGAAAGATGCTCGAAATCTCAATGCTAGTATAGTTGCTCCATCTGGTCTGGAAGAGCCCTGCTTCTTGAAGACATTGCCAAATGGACATTTAGGTAAAGTATGAAAACATTTTTTAAATATAACTTTTACTTTTTAAAAATTTTTATTCAATTTCAATGTTTTTTACAAGAAATAGAAGCAGAATTCCTCAATTCTATTTTTTAAAGTTACTTTTTATAATATTTTACCTTTAATTCTATTTATTAAAATATGTATGATTTCGGTTGTAAAAGATAAAGCTAGATTCACTAATATATATTTTTAAAAAGATGCAAGATTCTTTTAAACTATGAGTTGTATAAATTTGATTAGTTTAAAAAAAGGAGCGTATAAATAATAATTGTGAAATGAACGTATTCAGAATATGAAAAATGTTGTCGATTCTTTTTTCTTAGCAACTCCTATTTTAATGATCTATTAGATCCTGTTTGTCTAATTTACTACCAATCAAATGCCTTCTTTCATTTTTGCTGCCTAACTTTGTTATTCCTTTTTCGATTTCAGGTATTTCTTTCACTCCTCGTGAGGCCGGGCCCCATCTAGTAAATGTTAAGAGACAAGGAAATCACATTCAGGGAAGCCCTTTCACCATCAACGTCTTAGACCAAGAAATCGGTGATTCTACCAAGGTGAAGGTTTCTGGTGATGCCATCCGCGAAGGCAAAACTCATGTTGCCAATGAATTCAAGATTGACACCAAAGAAGCCGGTAAGTGAGATGATTTGTATGTTTTTGATGGAATTGCCTATCTCTTTTTCTGAAAGAAGTTATAAGTATATATAGTCTCATTTTCTGAAAGATTAGGTTATAACGAAAATGTCTTTAAACTCTATTTGAAAATATTTTCTGTCCTTAATTACTCTATGATATTAAATTTGACTGTTTGTAAAATTATTTATCTTGTAGTATATAAAAGCAATGCTGCAATCATAAAGAATTTCATTTTTGCAATCAATAAAATTTTTTATTGACTAAACTATTTAAAACTTCCTCTGACCTTTATATTTCAAGTGAAACTATGAAACTATAGTTTCTAAACTATATTTACTATGAAAATTCGATTAATTTAATATTTATTGCTTAAACCATTCTTTCAAACACAAAATGCATTTTCATTTTTATTAGCTTCTTAAAATATTTCATTTATACACTCCAAATTCTTTTAAAAAAGATTTCAGTATATAAAACTGTAAGAACTTTATCAAAAAATCTATAGAGAAGAATTCCGTTTATAATAATTTATGATTCTTAATACTCATTCTTTAGGCATTTAGTTCACAAAATAAACTGTTAAGAAGAATTTTTCCTTACTTTTTTCTTTTCAATCATGCAGGTTTTGGTGGTCTCAGTCTGTCAGTTGAAGGGCCTAGCAAAGCTGATATCCAGTGTAAAGACAATGAAGATGGAACTTTGACGGCTAGTTATAAACCGACTGAACCAGGCTATTACATTATTAACTTGAAATTCGCCGATCACCATGTGCCTGGTAAGGAATCCCATCTCTAAATTACTCTAAATGAAGTGCGGTCAGTATTGAAGAACAAAATGAAATCCTTAAACTGCCTTTTATCATTTTTATAGGAAGTCCATTTACTGTGAAAGTATTAGGTGAGGGGTCTAATATCCAAAGAGAATTCATCAAGAAGCAACGTGAATCTGTTCCTGTTGCTGATGTTGGCAAAGAATGCAAACTTCAATTTAGGCTACCAGGTAAAATATTTGCGCCATTTCATTTTATCTTCCAAAATGAACTTTAGAAACAAATGTTGAAATAAATGTTACTACTACAGTTTTTTTGATGCTGATAAACCAGATTTATTTGTATTGTGTTAAAATAGACATATTGTTATTTTCTTTTTAGGTGCTAGCGCGTTTGACATGTCTGCCCGTGTCACATCCCCATCGGGCGTGTCTGAAGATGCCGCCATTAGTGACTTAGATGACTGCCTATTTAATGTCCACTTCACCCCCAAGGAAGTTGGTGTTCATACCGTGAGCGTGCGTAATAAGGACATGCACATTCCCGGATCTCCCTTTCAGTTCACTGTGGGCCCTTTCAGGGATCATGGTGCTCACCGTGTGCATGCTGGTGGACCCGGCTTGCTTAGAGGCATCACCAACGAAATCTGTAAGTTATTTGGTTGAACTAAATTTAATCTATAAAATTTTTCTAAACAAATGCTTATATTTGGTTCTTTTGACACGTTTTTATACTTGGGGGATCTTATACATGGTTCATTAACTACTTATCTGTCTTCTCAAACCTTACTAGTATTGGTAGTTTGTACCCGTTATGTTTACAATGAATTTAAGTAAAATTATTATTTTATTCATGAGTTTTTGTGGTAATGTCTGTGAAGTGGTATATTGAAAATAGGTTTTTAATTCTTATATAACTATGAACTTATTATAAGAATTTGTAACAATCCACTTTTTTAATTATCTAGGACAAATCCTACATAACTAAAACTCAATAAAATAAGAGATTTTCAGAAAATGAAATGCTTTCTCTTGAGAAATCTGAATTGCTTGATCGTTATAAAAAATTATATGTATTAATATGTTATTATGTCGTACTCAGCATTAATTTTGAATGAAATTTCTCGTCATTGTGCATCATTTGCTTGCGACTCAGAAATGTAGCGAATAACGGTGAACACTAAATAAAGTTTTGAAATGGTCCCCCCCCCTTAATTCTAAGAATATAAGATTAAATGCAACATTTTATTTCGCCGCATTTTTTTTTTCTTTTTACTTTGGCATTTTATTGTCAATACTTTGCATAATGACTCTCCTTTATTTAGATATGAGTGAATATTTGCATTCTTCTTGTTCTATAGTGTATATATATATATATATATATATATATATATATATTGACCTTTTTCTTCTTTACCTCAGGTGAATTCAACGTATGGACACGTGAAGCAGGTGCCGGAAGTCTGGCAATTTCCGTTGAAGGTCCTTCAAAAGCTGAGATCGATTTCAAAGATTGCAAGGATGGTTCTTGCTTCGTCAAATATAAGGTTACTGAACCTGGTAAGTAAACTTAATTGTCTTGCTAAGCCAGAATATAAAAAAAAAATAATAATAAATATTAAAGTTACATTGAGAGCTAGGGAAAAGTCCGAGTTATTTTTCCTTACTAAAACTGGCATCATCCTTTTTGAGTTTAGAGAGGGCAGGGATCGAATTCTAATGCTATAACTGTAAGGAACGCATGCGAAGTTTACATTTTTTACTTAAGAAGGGGAAGGAGAAGCTTCGACACTTTAACCTTTAAGATGTGTCAACTCGAAAAACTGGCAGTTAACGACAGGTGATAGGATTTCTCGTTTGTTATCAAATAGTATTCGAACTGCGGCCTTATACGGTATGATTTCTTATGGTATGAATGAAAACCTTTTTATTTCATAGCTAGCTTTTTTAAATCCTAGATAAAATATACCGGATTTGATCGGACTCGTTGAAGAGTAGAACTGAAACTCGTTCAAAACACTGACTTTCATATATATCTATAAATTTTCTTTCCTATTTTATTATCAGGTGACTATCGAGTGGGTATCAAATTCAATGAGCAACATATTCCCGACAGTCCTTACCACGTATACATCATGCCACCTGCCGGTGACGCTGCCAAAATTGAACTGGCTCATGTGCCAGAAACTGGCCTGCAGGCCAATAAACCAGTCTCCCTGGCCATTCTCATGAACGGTGCCAAGGGAAATCTTGATGGAAAAGTGATTACGCCATCGGGCACAGAAGACGATGTTTTCATTGCACCTCTTGATTCCGGTGAGTTTGTAATTAATTATCTGATTTTTTTTTCTTCTCACAACAATATGCATAAATTGCATTTTTCGTTCTTTGATGCTTTAAGAAAAAAAATTTTTTCAAGTGAGGCATTTGTTTTACAACAAATTAAAACAACTTACATCTAAATAGTAGTATTTTTAAGCCTTTAATAATGCTTAGTTTTTTTCCAACTATATAATAATTAATAAGGTGTAATAAAATAATTACACCTTCAGTGCTTTGATATCCGAGTTCATTGAATTATCTTTGTTATTGCTGTCATACATTTAGAGTTATGGCCGAAAGATTCGACTAAACTATTATATTTTGCACAAATATTTCTATTGTATAATTGTCTACTACATAATAAATTATACTAAGAATATGCTGCATAAAGGGAGTGCTTATGAATTTAATGCAATAATTTTTATCAAGTTCTGACATCTTTAAATAGTTTTATATACTTCTATGAAGCGAATAACTTAAAAAATACTTCTATTGGAAGCATGCAGGGCATGCTTGCATAACAATTTTTTGAATGAAGCTCTGTGTTTATATTGTTAAAATATCGTACTTGGATTAATAGTACAGTGATGCAGAAGAAAGATAAGAATTATAGAAGGTTGTGAAACTTATTTTTGAATTTATTATTTATATTAAAGAAATGTAAAGGTAAAGCATACTTTCAATCACTATATCATTCATATCCCTTTTATTAATTATTATTATCATTATCTTTTTTTTTTTTCTTTTTATGTCTGAAAATGTTGCACATTTTATATGCTGCCAATAATATAAACTGTACCTCATTTTAAAAATCCAGTGTCATTTTTGATTAAATGCTTTTACCATATGAAATCTGATATAATTAAATACAAAATATTTCATAAAATAATTGTATTTTTTAAGAATTTGAATGAAATCAGAATTATATTTGATCTCTACTTAGAAGCTTTGATATGTTTTTAATTGCCCTAAATAAAAGCATAATGAAACGTTTTATGACAAAAAAATAATAATAATAAGGCTGTGGTGGAATGTAGATTATTATGATTTGTGCAAGAAGCAAAAGGACTAATGTTTTCCGGAACATTTCTTTAATAACCACATTCACTCACTGAATAGGAACATTTCTTTAATAACTACATTCACACACTGATAACAGACAAGACATTCATGCACGCTACTTAACAGTACAGTATCACCATCTCATTCTCATCAACCTCGCAATGCATTATGGGATGGCATACGAGATAGCCAGTTAGGCATCGCTATCTAGGATCCAAAAGAGAAGATAAGAAGATATAACTGCTACAAGGCTAAAAATGTCTAAGTTGGTTTAAGTTCAAATTTTTATTTGTGCATCATTCTTATATATGCACAAGACAAAATCTAAGAATCTAAATTGTGTTTTCAGACCAATGGGCCATGCGTTTTGTCCCTCGTGAAAACGGAATCCACCTTATCCACATCCGCTGCGATGGTGTCCATATCCCCCAGAGTCCCTTCCGACTGCGAATTGGACAGGATGACGCTGATCCCGCGGCTGTTCAAGCTTATGGTCCAGGATTGAAAGAAATTGTATCAGGTACGTAATGGCTTAATTTTGATTCCTAAAAACCATTTTAGGGTTGTATATAAATCTGTTCAGATAAAAGTTATTATTCTTTCAACATCACTATTTTAATGTTAATATGAAATAAGAAAATATATAAAATACTGAGAATATAAAAACAAAATGTGATTTTTATTCGTGTAAAAAGTAACGAAATTTTATTTTAGATTTTGTATAAAATAAATTTGGTATTATCTTAAGTATTTAAAATTCAATGGCATGGACAAAACTAGGATTTGTAGGCATGATATATAATTTCAAAATACTTCAAACTAGCTTATTATTGGATTTTTTTTTTCAGTTAGTGATCATGTATGTAGAATTGTAAGCATCATGATTTTTCTGAAAGTACATATCTTTTCATAACGATATGAAGATTCGAATGTTTTTCATCTCCAAAAATATTCGTGTTATTGATTCGGATAAGATGTATATTCGTATGATTTTTATAATTTGGTCTAAACTGGTTACCTTAAATATTAGTTTTTTAAAATTAGTAGAGCAATTTATCAGAATTATTAGTTTAATTTTATTTTTGAACTCTACGAGATTGTTATGTAGTTTTACTGTCATTGAAAGACCACCTTTTAAAAAAATCTTAGTGTTAAATATGTTGACTATTTTTATAGCTCTTCATTATAGGATAGTTTTTATATCAACGATATAGAGCAGACTATATACTATGTTATATACGAAATTTAAAACATATCCATACAATTTTTTATGGATATGTTTATGAATGATTCTTTTCAAAACAGTAGTTAAAATATTATTTAAAGACATGAAGATAATTTTGTAACATTAATAGAAACTCATTTTCAGGTACCAAAACTGATTTCATTGTGGATACATGCAGCGCTGGTACTGGAACACTTGCTGTTACAATCGATGGCCCATCCAAAGTATCTATGGACTGTACTGAAGTAGAAGAAGGATATAAAGTTCGATATACTCCTTTGGCCCCTGGAGATTACTTCATAACTGTTAAATACAATGGATACCATATATCTGGAAGTCCCTTCAAAGTTGCCTGTTCAGGTATTAGATACAAACTTTTCACTTTGTAAATGGCCAATTTGTCTTCAATTCTTAAGACATGAAATGAGATGACGATTTTCTGTTGCAGGCCGAACGCTGACCGACATCGGCTCCAAAGAACAATCTAACGTAGTAGTGGAGACTTCTGCCAAACAAGCCAAGCAAAAGGCGGACCATCTACCCAAGTTCAGATCAGACGCCAACAAAGTCACTAGCAAAGGAATGGGACTGAAAAAAGCTCATCTGCATAGGCAAAACCAATTTACTGTCAACTGCGGAGAAGCCGGTATGTTGAATATTTATATTAACTTAAATTATGACTGCTTTCTTTGTTGTAATTAACAAGCATTTTCTGAAAATAATCTAGAATTTAAGGATTAACTTATTTCTTTAGAAACTAACCATAAAATTTAGGAAAACAAATTGTTGTCCCATCTTTCCTTTCCAATATTTTCAAATTGGAGAAAGTGCCTTCTTAAAATATTAGATTCCAGTACTGTTGCCCCAGATATCTTTCTTCCATAATTGCTACTGTGCATACACTTAAATTATAACTGAAAATATCCTTAATCAATTTCCAGTATTGGAATGAAGCTAAATTTTACAGGCTATTAAAAAGCAAAGTAAAAAATCTAATCTGATATCTCTTTAAAAGTGATTATTTATTATATATTTATAATATGTGAATATTATATATGTATTTTATATTTTAAATAAATATATAATACATGTATAATGAACTAATTGGATCAAATTCCTGATCCATTTATAAATTTTTACTTCTAACAAGGATAAATTTTTCTCATTCTGAAAATTGTAAATCTAAATTTGAGGCATGCTTCTAAATAATTATTAAAATTATGTGCTAGTACCTCTTTGTAATCTATATGCTAACTTATCTTTCAGTTAAGGATGTAACATTTTTTGAAATGACATAGTGTAGACTATATAATATATATATTAGACTGCAAATATCCTATCAATGAAATTTCGGAACATGATTGAATGTGTGATCTAGATGCGGCTACATTCAAAATTATTCTATTAAAGAGATTCTAAACACCTAATATCAGATTACGATGGATAGCGCCCATTTTGTTAAATCATTTACCGAAGTTTTGAGTGAAAAACATCGAACTCTAATTCAAATTATTGAAGCTATCTGGAGAAATATTGGATATAATTTAATTTTTGAATTTCCATTCAAATTCCGCGTATGACATTCATGTTGGTCTCGTATTCTCCTGACTTGTTCACCACATTAATGATAATAACATTAGACAAGCATTGGAAGGCTGCATTAAATAGTTCATATTATCTAATCAAACTGAAATTATTTTAATAACGCTGGAATACGGGTGGGATAAAAGCACATATGAAATAAAAACACGATTTTTCACCAATTATTTACATTATGGAAATGGGATTTCCTCTCATTCTAAGAATTTTGTAGAGAGGCGTTGAGAGTGGTATATGGTCCATAACATATTCTGAAAAAGTGAGTTTTGTGTAATGCCGCCGTTACTATAACGTCAAATCGAAACAATCTGCTGATTTAAATTTGATTCCAAGTAAAACTTTTTCTCAATGCATTTCTGTTCTTTCAGGTAACAACCTTCTGTTCTGCTCAGTCTATGGTCCAAAAGGTCCCACTGACGAGGTGCACGTGAAGACAATCGGAAAGAATCTGTACCAAGTGAACTACACCGTGAAAGAGAAAGGTGATCATATCGTTGTAGTGAAATGGGGAGATGACCATATCCCAGGCAGTCCATTCAAGGTCGAGGCTTCATAGAGAGAGAGTGCGGCAGATCCGTTTTACTTTTATATTTCATTGTTGCCAAATACTGTTTGTGGGAAAACTGTTTGCTCGTTAGACTGTGCATTCATAGCTGATCTTTCTCTTCCTTCTCTATTTTTTTTTTCTTTCTCTTGAAAAAACTAGCCATATGGTTTTAAAATATCGGTTGGTTTTGTGTTTACTCTTTAAATTTCTGCACAATGTCTATGATTGCCAGATTTTGTGTCAAAAGTTAATGTTCCTCGATGCTTTCGAATTAATACTCGAACTTAAAGAAGCAAATTGAATGTTTTATCACCCAAGTGTCGTTTTTGTAAAATGTTTTTTAAAAATGAAATCTATGCAATGTTAATTCAGACAAATTTTAATATCTGTAAGTACTTCATTTTAGAATTTGTGGTTTTTATTTGTTTTATTCAAATTTTTAAATGTCTCATTTATATGATTATCTATTCTAAACTATGTTTCTGTACTTAACATTTAAAAAAATTGTTTGAAAGGTACAATTATTTTATTAGGTTATTGCTCACATGATATGATTTGGACATCTTATATTGATGAGTAATTTATGTAGTTTATTTATTTCAACTTACGTTTCCTCATTAAAGCTTGTTACATTTGTTTCCAATCATTTAAAATTTTAGAAATATAGTTCTGCTTTTTTTTTTTTAATGTGTGTTGTCTTCAAGAGATCAAATGTTATTTCTTTCACATTAAAAGTTTGTAAATTATTTATTGCTTTTGAATTGCTAAAATAAAAATTCTGAGATTACTTATATATTGAAGACTTATTTTTCCCTGTACAAGTTTCCAATTCTTTGTTAAAAAAATATCTACAGTTTTTCTTTAAAAAAAAGTCAATATTTCATGCTTATTCATGAATGCTACTTTGCCAATCCTTTCACACAATTAGGAATGCAATATATATATATATATATATTATTGTCTTGTATATTGATGATGGGAAAACGATGGTCGAATATATCATTTTATTTTGAGAATACCTGCTTTAATTAACTAAAGAATTCGTGATTGACGATGAATATATTTGTAGTGCATCCTAATATTGGATGTTAAGGAGATTTTGAAAGGGACACATACCGCATATTTATTTTAACTATCTGAACGTAATCAAAGCCTTTTAATTATGACCTAGTTATTGGTGAGAGGGTTAGATTTCCATTTATGTGAAGTGCTAAATGCAAATGACTAAAAAAAATGCTGAACATTCCAACTAAATTTGAAACAAGGTTTTGATGTCTAAACACGCATCAAAAATTCTGAAATGGTACAAAAATCTAAAAGTTGTCACGTTGTACGCTGAAAATGACATAACAAATAAGAATATCAACTATTCATTTTTCGAAATTTAAATGGGCAGTTGTTAATATGTAAATTATTGTTCAATTTAGAAATATATACGAGAATTGAAATGTGACATGAAATAACACGACAAAATGATTTGACAATTTATCTTGAATTATACATTATGAAGCATTCATTAAAAAAAATCAAACTTTCATAAGGTGGTAGACTTTTTTAAGCACGATATTCATTTAACTTGAAAAGCAATACTTTTCGGTAGCTATGATAAAACGAAGTAATTCCAGTATCGGATTTGTGACTAGGTTGGATAGTACGGAAGCCGGGTAGTTTTCATTTATCGTAATTAAATGAGGAAGGCAAAGCGTTGGAAGTCGGTGTCTGCTACGATCATCCTACGTGCCGTATGCAAAATACGATACCACATAATTTCAAAATGAGTGATAAAAAAAAGTTTTAGTGAGTATAAAGGAGAAATTGCATGGTAAAATCTGGTGTAACAGTAAACAATATAGGTTAGGAGTTAGTAAAAGAACAGGAGGGAGCTGGAAAAAAATCATGCAGGAATTGAAAAGTAATGTTTTGACAGGCTAGTAGAAGTGGAATAAACGAAAAATAATGCTGAAAGGTAAGGATAAAGAAGTTGAGGAAACTTATTTATTTTGCCATAAACTCGTAATAGGAAAAAGCTTTGGAATTTAAGTGACAAATAGAAGGACAAGATTCAGAGTTTTCTGCCTGTGATGAATGCTTGGTTTGTGGATAAAACGAGAATCGGCATTCTCCACCCTTTCCGTTTTTGTTATCCGGTTGCCCTTCCTCCACATTAGACCGGATTCTTGGGAGTGTACTGTACTAAGAAACTAGCTGCAACTGCACGTAAGTTTGTAATATCTCAATAAATGCAAACGATAGCTAAAGAAATTATGTAGTTCGCTTTCATCTAATTCAATGTCTGCGAACATTTGAATAAAATTTTCTTGCTTTAATGCATTTCACTTAGACAACTACGCCAAAACATCGTTCATTTTAACAAAGTTTTTTTTTCTTTTTGTTTTCTTGTTTAACAAACTTTATTAAAAAAAGTTGTTTCGTTTGGAAAGTGATTTGTTACTTCTTTTTCTTATCTTTTTTGCCTTTTTTCTTCTCCTCTGGTTCTGGAGGTTCTTCGGGCTCCGGAGGTGGTGGCGGAGGAGGTGGAGGCTCTTCTACAAGAGGCCCCTCGATCAATGTCTTTGCAGCCTTTAGGTATTCCAGTCTCTGCTTAAGATGCTTTTCCATGTCCCTAAATACGTCCGAAGCAGCTATGAAAAATGCTTTACTTTAAAATATGAAGAAAGTGATTGTTATTCAAAACATTAGGGCAAATTAAAAAAAAAATCAGATCAATTGTAATAAATTATACATTGAATAATAAATGCGAAAATATGCCTTGCCAATATAATTTTCGAATTAATGATTTGGATTTTTTTTAATGCAACTAGTAAAAATAAAGTTTTTATGAAGAACCATTACTTTAACAAAATTCGATGTTAAAAATTATCTTTTATTAGAGTACTAAAAAAATTAGACTTAGTAATATTTAAATTTTTTTCTACTTTTTAATCTATCATTCATTATAATAAGAATTAAGGAATCTTGAAATCATATCCATTTTTAAATGATGTTAAGAGTATAAATTCTATTTCCAGAACGCAACTTTCAATTAATTCTTTGATCTAAAAATAATATTTTCTTAAAGAATACACAAATATCCAAAAATTTCAAAACTCGGAAACTAGTGAAATATCAAAGACAATGTGAAACCTTTGATAAAAGTAAAGAATAGTGTGCCATTTGCTTCGTCAAAGATGCCAAGTCACCAATAAAGATGGCGGACAAATTAAGCAAACTCTTCTACTTAAACTTTGTCCATTAAAATTATGATCTTACCTTATCCTTTTTATTTTATTCTGAGATTTATTTAATCCGTACCTGAGTTTTTACTTAATTTTTTTTTAACTTTTGGGATCACTATCGCTGTTTATCTTAACAATTTTGAAATAGTTTTTCAACCCGGCTTTGCCCTGTTATTTAAAGAACAAAATTTAGAGCACGCGATGCCTGTTGAAATCTGATGAAGGCACCAAGCAGAATTTCTTGACTTAAAAAACATCCTACCGCTTCGCTAGCGACGGAAGCGGGAATCTAGTAGCTTCGCTAGCACATTGAACATAAGGACTGTGGAAAACAGGAGCAGTACATATAAACAATTATCCTTCCCTAACTTCAAAAAACAAGATAAAAAATATCCACTAAGGATTTTAATTATTATTAAACATTTTTCATAAAATAATTGTAGCTCAACTCATCTATTGTTAAAAGGAATAAACAAAACAGAATTAGGGTTGCTAGAAGAACGTTCCATTGAGTTGCCATATTGGTGAGTAACTCGGGGGGGGGACATTATTCTTCACTTTAACCGACACCTTTATAAATATGAAATACGCAACATAAAAGTGTATAAAAACAGCGGGGTTGATTTCCATGAAGTTTTCTTACATACTCTCTAATAAAGATATAATCAAATGGATATTTGGCTGTTGTAATTTACTTAAATATAGCCCTTCACATAGCCAATGATATCAAATCACATCAAAGTAGATGGTGTGCTCAACGTAATAAATAATTGGAAATCAAATTAGCAATTCAATTGTAAGACAAAGTACTGCGTTTACCTGTTTAGGTTACTATATTTACAATTCAAGAGAAATAAATGCAATAGAAACATTAAATAAATAAATTCAAGAGAAACACTAAAATAGATTTCAATCCATTTGGCGACTGGAATTATAATATTTTTCTTCGGTTGAATAGTACGAATTAGCAATGAAATCAATTTTTATCGAATTCCATTTATCAAAATCTTTTTTTAATCAGCATTTTTTAGGGGGGGGGGGTTAAATTTAGCCTTAGAAGATAATAAGCCGAGAAAACGCGAAGTTTCCAAAAAAATATTTTTCTAGTTGGCATTAGATTTAACGCAATTAAGATGCAACGATTGGCGATGAAAACCAATTATTAGACAAAGGGATTGCGCTTTTTACGACGCCAATTTTGTTATTCAAACTGACATTGGAAATCTGCTTTAGAGCGCAAACCTTTGTAACAAGTTCAATAACAAAATTTTTTATAAGTGCTAATTACAAATTTTTTCGGTTAATTCCCAGTGAACTTTACGCTCCTTGTCCGCCATCTTGTTTTTGGCGACTATTGGCGAAACACGACTCCAAGGAGAGAACGAGGTTACCATCTTTTGACGGGAGAGAAAGGGTGAAGTTGACAAGGAGAAAATAAGTATTGCCCGAGAAATGGCGCCAAAAAAAATCGCCAAAATAAATAGCGTACTTGGATAGAGCCGGTAAAATTTCCAATTTAACTATTTCAAAAAAAATGTGAGCTCGCCAGATTGGTTATTTTAAAAGCAATGAGCTATTCTTCATTTTCTCCGTATCATGTACTTAAATCTAACCAAACCTACAGTAATAAAAATATCTGTTGTGCAAATACTTACTTCTAGCGATTCCTGTTTCAGCCTTTGACATATTCTTCACATTTTCTATCCACGCTTTCTGAGAATTCTGCATATCTTCCATAATCTTCTGGAGCTCTTCTGTGAAATGATAGTCGTCAGGAAATTGAATGTCAGAAGTTACTTCTGCATCTTGGTCTGGAACTCCTTCAGTGAGCTCCATTTTCAGAGCAAATAGCTGATTTTGCATTTCTTGCTGTTTGGTCAAAACGTCGCATACTCTCATCTCCAGGTCTCTAATCTTTCCAGAAGCGGCATCCAAAGCCGAAAGAGGATCGTCAAAGCTATTATTTCCATTGTCAGATGAACTCATACTTTTATTTTTATAAGGAGTGAGATGAAATCAATCGATAATTATGAAAGCGTAAGCATTGAATCTTTTACTATTAATTTGTTTTGTAGTAAATATTTTCTAATTATATAGTGTAATAACATAAGATTTTGAAAAAAAGCATAAAACGCTGCGATAGATTTAGATATTTAGCAAAATTTGTTGTATAATTTAAATTGATGAACCATTGCGTTTATTATTGATGAATTTGGTATCTAGTAAAATATCTATATAAATTTATGTAATGCTTTATATCAGGCTTGTGCTTATGTTGATTTATTTTTAATATCAGTTTCTGGTCCCAAAATAAATAAACTGTAAGAGCCATATATTTCTGGATGCAAGTCCGATTTAAAATAAAATAAAATGTAAATTAACTTTAAAGTAATTAATGTAAATTAATTAAAAAAATTATAATACTCTTAAATATTTTATTACAAAATTCATTAAAATTTTCTAAAAGCCAACGAAGTCAAAGTCACGAGCCATTAAAAAAACGTTGACGTAATTACATGGCAGAACAGTCAACAAGGGTAAAAAATCACATAGGAACAGAGGATCTCAACTGCATTCCGGAGTCACTACAAACATAAAAAAGTAATGCATAATACAAAAAGAAATGAAACCATTACAGATCAATTTATTGATAATTGCTCCCTCATATGAGTAATGCAAGCCAGATATTGAGCATACAGGATATGCTCAAAGGTTTTGCCAAATGCATCGAAACAAGCCTGGCATCTCTGTTGTATGGAATGGCACACCTTCTCTAAGATATTAGGTGTATCTCGAACGCTTCCTGCTGCCATAACAATTCGTCCTACCAAGTCTTCTAACAGGTATTTCATACGCAAAGAATATGTTTAAAAAATTGATTCCTCAAAACGATATTGATGAAATGTTTTAAATGTCACTATTTCGGAACTGAAAGATATTATTTTAGAAAGTAAAGAATGTTTTTAAGATTTATAGTTTGTTACAAATTATTTTACTAACTGCTATCAGCGATCAACTATATAAAGAGGAAAGACAATATGAAGAATGGGAATGGTTGAAACAAATAGAATATAAAGAACGGAAAAGGCTAACTCAACGGCTACTGGAACTAGCATGAATTCAAAAAATATATGACCAATAACTGAGTTTCAAATTTCTGTTGTTGCAAGTGCCACAAAAAAATTTATAATCTACAGATATTATTTTTTAGACAATATAATAGTAATATCGATTGGTGAAATTGGCTACCATTTTGTAGTCAATTCCAGCACATTCGCAATAACGATGACATTTTGCCTAAAAATAAATTTCAATATCTTGTTCAAGTAATTTTTAATGGATCCAAAGCCAGAAAACTCGTAGAAAGCTTCCCGTCTTGGCTTTTCAATTATTTATTCTTAAAAGTTACTTGAAATCATATACACTATTGTAAATTTAGTTTGGTTTTAAATTATTAGGCTACTACTGTGCCTTCCATCCGTGCTTCATCTTGCCTGCTATGTAAGTACAGCCCGTCTTCCAATGACCTTTGCGTCAGCAGGCATAACTCACTTTCCCCTGTTTCCCATCTCTTGCAGTTTTCCAGGATTTTTTTTTTATGTCTGTATGGTTTACCAACAATTTGGGTGAAGCTACAAAACGAGTTCACAGACACTAAATAACTCCAGAAAACAGTAAGAAAGAGGAAAGGGTGTCATATCTGCTGAAGCACCGCTGGAACGTGGCTTTACATCAAATGCAAACAATGCTCAGCAGAACAGAATAACAATGCGCAGCAGAACAGAATACTCTGATAACAGAATGAATTTTCTAGGAATAAACAAATCTCAGTAAAGAAAGACTTGGTTGAAGGGAGAAAGTTTTTCCAACGAAGTAAAAAATGCAAATGTAATCATTGGGTAAAAAATTGGATTAATAACACTATTCTAAAAAGTGTTCTTTAGTTGAAGAAAAAGTCAATGAACAGTTGATTATTAAAAAATTATCATAAATGAAAAATCTCGTCATAAATTCATAATACTTGAAAATGGCTTTTTTTAAAAAAATCCATAAAACATAATGGAAATGCATTTTCGAATTTAGGTGAAAATATATGAAAAATATTTCTTAAATTGAAAAAAATAATAACAAAGTATATCAGAAAACAGATTTCCATGTTTAATAAAATTAAACAATTTCAAATAAAATTTAAGCATTAACATTTACTATCGATGCGTTTTTCAATACATTAATCTGGAACATAGGGACTCGTCTCGTTTCAGATTCAAAATGTGTTGAATTTTATTCAAGCTCTCTTTTGGAAGCAATTACTTCTTATTATATTGATTTGTTAACTGATTGACTTCACTTGTTGCCTTTCAAAAATCCAAAAGCCATCAAAGCAGTTTTTTTTTTTTTTTTTTTTTTTTTTTAAATCAAGATTAGAATAAAATCAGTGGTGAACGACATCTAAAACTATTAGATAGAAATTGGTCAAGATATATCAAAATTTCTATATCGAATAGTCGGGACGCTTTCAATATATTTTCTTCTATACCAAGAAAGTTAAATACAAAATTAAAATATCTTTGAATCCAAATGTTTAAGCTAGTTACATGATTAAAGAAAAATATTAGACATCCAAAGTTATTTTAAATGTTTCTAACAGCAGTTTGAAAAGTTTATTTGAAATAATGTTTCAATGAATAAGCAAGAAACAAGATCCGGTTTTCATTTTATATTTTTAAAGAGGTGGTTATAATTGTAATTTCTTTCATTAAAAAAAAATTAATACTTGATGAAGAATTCAGACAGATACATCTTAATATGGTTGAACAATTAGCGAATGGTTTGGATAACAGCAAGCGTATTTACAAGATTTTAACGCTCTGATATTCATTATCTCGCACAACAAGCACACAACTTTCATGCAAAAATTGTCAAACCGGATTATGATTATTCCGGATATTGATTGGCCTGAAATGGTATATTTTTTTAAGATGGTGGACGAAAATATCTGAAAAAGCACTTTTTAATAATAATATTGCTTTTTATATAAATCAGTCAATTTTAATGATTGCTTAGAAGACTGACTGATGTAACAACTTTGCTTAAAATATTAGTAAAAATATTTTGTTAAATATGACTCGCGAAGCAAAGTATGAAAAAATCTAACAGTTATTCATCAATGCATTTTTTGTTTCAAGTTACATAAAATGTAATTATTTAGACCAAGTTTACAGTAGATAACAATATGCACGCCAATTACTAATGATTTACAAATTAGCCATTTGGCACGAATTTGAAAATGCGAATCCTGTATAAATTCAAACATGTTTACCATAAACAAAATGCAGATTTGCTAAATTAATGACAAAGATATTGCAAACGATTATAGAAACCTTTGTCTTGTATTTATTTTTTAGAAAACATAATATTAATATTTGTTTAATTTCATCCAATCACGTGTAGAAAGTTACATTTTTTTCGATTTAATTTGCAGTCTTGAATGTAAATATTTTGGGATATGGAGCGACAAAGGCTATAATCCCAATTTGCAGTCATGGTTAACTCATTTTTTAATTTGAACTTCTGTCAGTATGATGGCAACAGTTTAATAAAAGCTATTTTTCCCCTTTGTTTTAAATTATTTATCATTTGTTTTAAAATTTTATTGTTTTGCCCGAAATATATTATTGAAAAATATGTTTTAAAAAATAGAAATTTAAGTTAAATGTTTAATCTTTAACTTGATGTAAAAATCAGCTTTGTGCAATAACATTTTTGGAAGTTATGGCAGAAAAACGTCAAAATTTCGCTTAATTTTTAATTAATTCAAATTCTACTTAAAAATTCCAAAAAAAAGGACATGTACATGTACCAAATTTGGTAGCAGTAGGTCCAACGGTCAGGCCTGTAGAGCGTCAAAACACAAACACATACATTGAGCTTTATTATAAGTATAGATAGCTAAAATACACGATTCCAGAGCAGAAATGAATCAATTCCATTTCCTCTTATAATAAAGACGAATGGACGTAAATTGACATTCTACAAGTTAAATCATTTGACCAAGAGCCATCAAATTTGGCACAAATATATTTTTGAGTGTGAGTATATGTAACACAGGGTGATTATTTTGAATTTTTTAATTAAAATTTAAGTGAGATTTTGAAGGGCTCTTTTGCAGTAACTTTTAAAAATATTATTAAAAAATTTTTAGACCATTTTAAAAATTAGTTTTTTAATGCAACTGATTCAGATATAATTTGTGCTCAAATTTTCACATTTAAAAAGCATTATTACATTTTATCCTTGTACCGAAATCCATATTATTTTATTTGTTTCAACGAATATTTACACAATATACAAAAAATGAAAGTTATTAAACATAAGACTTGAATCTATATTTCAATTTGATGCTTGTGAATATTTCATTCAGAGAAAAATGAACATAAATATTTTATACATGATTTGAACTGAAATAAGACATAAACAATATACTCAGCAAAATATTTCATCATCAAGGGCAGTTAGTAACATAAAAACCTTTTCACAAAGCTACTGTAATAATAATAATAAAAAAATAACCCTACAGTAAATCATTAATGTACAGATTAATTTAAAAATTTACAGAAATGTGAAACTAAATTAACTATCAGTTTGTTAAAAAAATCAAATCAATCATCACTAAATTGATTAGTCAATTAAAAAAATGAAACCCCTTGGTTTGAATTGTCTAATTTGCCACTAGCAATGAAGAATGATGTATTTACACTGCAGGGAATTAAATTATTAGCTTGTTCTGAAAAAATTTGCATGGGAAAAAAAGCCTAACAGAATTGTCACAAGAAATTTTTAGATTTTAAGAAGTCCTGATATTGAAGCAATTGCACTTTTTGCCATAGTTCTGTACTGATATGCATTATTTGAAATGTAAGGAAACTATATTCTTTATTAATATATTTCTTCTGCAATATGTTTTCCTTATCTCAAAAAATGAAAATGTATGCATGTGGAAAATTATACTCCAATTTACAACATATTTCGTTTATCCTGAGCTATCTAAAAAAAAGGATACTCAAATAAACTGAATAATAATAAATAATTATTTACTCAAACACTGTTCCCATTTATATGACTTTATTGATCACATCTTCACAAACTGGTTACTATGATTCTATAAGAATATAGACATGTTCATATATGTATATTATTAAATAATATATAAAGCCTCAAAAATATGTCATTGTTAGGATCAATGCAAAAGAAAATTGGTGAAAAATTCAAAAGTTACAATTGTAAATGTTCAAAATAAATACAAGGTATATAGTGCTGTTAAAAATGGCAATATTCTTTAAGAAGGTTTCATATAAAATTCCATGAACAAACAAAAAAAAAGGGTTGATGCTAATTTTTTTAATGCCATAAAAAGCATCAAAATTCTCATAATGCAACAACAAAATTGTAATATAAAAATGCATGGAATCAAATGTATGCATACTCTTACTAGAAACATTACACAATCAACATTAAATATGTGGCATAAACTGATTAAATGGACAAACAACTCACACAGCATTAAAAAAAGAAATCGATGATTTTTAACAAAGAACACTTAAAAAATAAAAATAAAAGATCCAATTTAAATTTGTGTCCACTATTCTGAAAATAGTTTTCTCAAAAATATGAAAAAAATCCCATTTATTACAAGACTATGTTAAAATGAGTAATATCCACGAAAATTTCATTATTCTGTACTTATCAGTTTCATTTTCATATGAAAATGAAGTGGATTACTGGATTAAAAATTCTATGAAATAGAAAACAATTTTAGTCATTGCTTAAAATTGTTTTTAAAATTCAATGTTGCATTATATCTCTGTTTAAAAAGATAAACAGCAAATAAGAGTAATGACATAATTAAAAAAAACATTTCAAACAAAAAATAATTCATGCTATAATAAACTTGTCAAATTCTGAGTTGATTTGAACTAGCAAGAAATATCAAATCCTGAAAAATATTGGTCAATTTTCAGTACAATTTGAAAATTTATCAATAATATTCAGAAAAATTAAAATTGATAAACTAAAAATAAAAAAAATATTTAAATATAAGTTTAATATAAAAATAAATTCAAATGTACAAAAAAAAGAGGTAGAAATTCATATATTAGATTGTTATAATTCATAAATAGAAATAAAGACAAATTAGTGAAATCAAATAAATGAATCTAATACTTTTACTAGTGAAAGTTACTAGCATATTTTGATCAGCAATTTCTTTCCTAAATGAAAGCATCACAATAATCTAATAAATAATATCTTATTTCTTGTTGCAAGTAACACAAATTATCAATGCAAGGAAACTATTGGAATGAAGTAGTTAAATATAGCAGCAGGGACTTTGGATTTGTATATACATTCGTTCATAATAAACATCACAGCATTATATGTTTTTCAGCTTTGGCTTTTCATATACTCTGTCAACAAGTGCTTTGAAAATACTTCCTGGTAGTCTCTGATAAGTCAGAATCATGTTTTCAATGGCATCAGCAGTCTAAAGGGAAAAGAAAAGGAGTAAAAATTAATCTATTTCAAAAACTAAATAGTTATACACAAAAACACTAAATTCCTTGTACCAGAAGAATTATTTGACTATTTATATGCTATTTGTTAAATTTACTCTTAATCATATCAAAGAGAAAATGTCTGCACAGAAAGTAATTACATATCACGATGCACACGTGTATAAATGTAGCAATTAAAAAATGGTAAAATAGTATCGTAAATATGCCGATGACTGCAGTGAGTTATCAGGACTTAGTAGGGTAGTCTTTATATTTCAATACAGCATCACACTGATGTTTCATTGAGCTGATGACAGTTTTAAGCTCTTCTTTCATTATTGCATGATGCTAGGGAACAATTATAGTCTCAATTAATCCTCTTTCATTTGATGAGAACTTCATATACACAAGAGTTTTCAAACAGTACCACATGTTGTCAATAATTCAGGTCAGGATTGTTTCCTTACTATGATAACAATTCAGTGCCTTTTGTACTAAACCACTTTTCCAGTATTTTTACTGAGAAGCAAGGAGATGAATCCAGCTGAAAAAAAAAAAATGGGTGCATTATTGGGAAATAGATCACTGATGGAAGGTGTAAGTTTTGGCTCTAGAATATTAGTATTTGTATTTTCAGTGTATTTTCTTGCATTTAATGTTCTATTGATGAAAGAGACCAATCAATTGTAGATTTTTGTTTCTCTATTTCATTCAAATTATTTTTTGTGTGTAATCTATAAATAAAGCCCTCTCAGATATTAAGTATATTATGAAATATAAATGAAAAGTAGAATAACCATGTTGCTGCTACTTAGCATGCTTTAATCCAGTCAACATGGTGTTAACTGTTATGCAATATTTTAGCCCTAAACTCAACTGTACTAAAATAATATCAATTTATATTTGCATTAGAGATAAGAAACTTGGAGAAAATATCAATTTAAATTCTGCATTAGAAATATAAAAATAAAATTTAGTAGGTGTAACCAGTTAAATGATCAGGAGAGTTGCATTGCATAGTTTGAATATCATTAAGAATATTGTGTACTCAGTGTATGGGCTATTAAAATAATACAGCCTAAATATTTACCATATACTAAAGTTTACAATTAAGGGACACTTGAATTTCAAACTATGCATAGATAATTTAATCCAAATTATTCCAGATGAACAATCTCACTGCTAATAGTAAATTTTTCAAAATTATAGATGTGTATTTTCCTAAAGTAACAGAAGCAATAGAAATTTTATTGTTAGGTAATTTATATTTAATTACACATCTACTTGATTAAAGCAGTTTTTTTTTTAATTTTCATTTACACATCTATATACTGCATATTATGCAATTTAAATGGGAAAAACAGAATTAAAAAATAATGAAAACAAGAGCAATTGAACTATATATTCTTTTTAATAAATTGCAAATATTGTTAAAATAAAAAATGGAAAGTAGCAGAATTTTTAAAATTAAATTTAATCAGAGTGAATCAAAATTAAATTTCCAAATCTTTTTCTTCCAAAACTAAGAAAAGAGAAAATTCATATATCATATGGAAATTTACAGCAAAAAAAAAAAAAAAAAAAAAAAAAAATCCAATATCTGGATTGATTATATATATTGTGTTCAATATCTAGATCCTAATGTATTTAAAAGAAATCCTAAATAAAATATCAGTTTTTTTTTTTTTAATAATTGGAATATAGCTCAACAATATGCCATATAAAAACCATATTACTGTCAATTTATATTATTTCTAGATTACAGATGTCAGAATAAAGTATATTATGAAAAACAAAGAAGTAAATTTACTTTTTTGGCTAGTTCTTCTGGAGTTATATTTGGATCATATGGAATGGGTGCACCGACATATGTTCTGAAAAAGATTTTTTTTTTAAAGTAAAAATATTGCTAACCATCAAGAAAAAAACATTTTATAACAAATATCAGTTTCAAATAGTTATATAAAAGAGCTAAGTTCATTATTTTTTATTTGAAGCAGAATAATTGAATGCTTTACACATGGAATGAAAGAGTAAATTTATCTATAAAAATGGATAATGCAAAAACTACTACAGATTCTAAAAGAAATTAATTCATTTTAAAATAAAAGATTTATAATCAAATAGTACATCTACAGTCTTTATTAGTGCATTTACTAATAACACTTCACATCTAACGTGAGTAAAACAACAAAATTCATTGCAATGAAACAAAACTACTAAAATAATTTTTTTAATGAAATATTTTAACATAAATAAACTTACCTCATCTTAACTGGAAACCCTCCATAAATAGGAACAACTGGCAATCTTGTTTTCTCATATATTTTTCTAAGCCAGCCTGAAATAATTTTATCTTAAATACTATTTCAAATTCCCAACCTAATATTTAAATATTCATTTTTTTTTCTTTTGAAGAAAAGAGTAGGAAAGCTAGCAAATAAAATTTATCATTTAAAGTTATTAATTATTCTATTAATTATCAGTTAAGAACTTTCATTGTGAAGAAATGAGTAATAATAGAAAACAATATAAATTTTTAAAATATAAAGATTTTTTTTTTTTTCTTAAAACATAAACATGCATATTATTTACTATTAAAAATCAAAAATAAAACAAGTGCTTAAAACTTAATTTATAATAATATTCAAACAGCTGCACCTTCAGGCTTATACTTTTTATTAATTGATATTAATTATAATCACTGGAACACAAGTTGGAAGTTACAATAGAGTTAATAGCGAACAATTAACTTGGGAAATGTCTCTATATACTATAAAAGTATTAAAAAAATTAAATAGCTTTCATTTTTAATGTAAAATTCTGTAATGCCAAATATTGATTTCTGGTGTTTAAAATAAAATTATTTTTAAATATACCAGTTATTTCTAAATACACTTTAATCACACTCAGAGCTCTTTTTTTTTTAAAAAAAATATTTACTAATACTTTGCACACTGTCAACTTAAAATACCAAAATCTACTGCTTTATTTAAAATTTTAAAACTTAAAAAAAATTAATTAAAAAAATTAATTTTTTTTAAATTAAAATTTTTTCACACAATTTTATGTTTAATTTCATTACCTAAGAAAAATTTGACAAAATACAATTATATTATTCACTTTAAGACATGAAAGATATATTTTTAAAGCTTTCTTTAAAATTTTCATTCCAGACACTGATTTCTTTAATTTTTTCAACCAAATTTTTAAAAAATACTAGCAATTGATTCTTAAAATATACACAGCAACGAAAAAGAACATAGAAACAAATGAAATCGTTTGGACTTGGACTTTTATAAATGTTATCAAAGAACATCTTTAATAACATTCTGATTTTTTTCAAAAAATACTTTAATTTGTAAGATTCAAATATGTACAAAACAATGTATTTGACCATAATATTCAATAATACAACACTTGACTTTTCTGTATAGATTTAAGTCTTACATACAATAATATTATATATCTTCATGTACAATTATCATGAATAATATAAAAGCAAGTTAACTATTAACAGATTTTAAAATTTAAAACAAAAAGCAGAAGGAACAAATAAAATTAATAGTTAAAATGGCCTTAAAAGTTTAAAATTAATTCTAGTAAAAGAATTTTCTACTGTATATAAAGAAAATAAACTTACGCCTGCCTGTTTTTACTGATCTGAATGCTTCTCTAAGATTTTGAGTGAAGACTGGAATAATAGGCTGCAAAAAGAAATAAAATAAAAAATTAAAGAATCATAAAATAAATTCTTTTTGTGATTCATCTCAAACAATGTTATACATCAAGATTTCATGATTAACACAAAAATTTCAACCATGAAATATATTCAATAGCAAGATAAAGTCTAAACAAAAAAGGAGAATATATATATTTCTATGATTTTATAACAATATAATACTGCTGACACATTGTTTAGAGCTTTAAAAAGAACTTTGCAGAGACAGATTTTTTGAATTAGAGCTTCATTAAATCAAAATATAATATGATTCACCCCAGATTTCTGAGAATAGCTGTTTCTGATATTTCTTAAGGCAATAATCTTAAAAGACAAAAAATATTTTTGCCATAATTATCCAAGAAGACAGATAATTAAACATAAATTTAAAAGATTATATAACATTTAAAAAATAAGCAATAGTTTACATCTGAATAAATGTAACTAATTAGTTTATAAAAATAAATTACATACTACTTGAGCTTCAATTGCAACTTTTGCAAAACCAATTCTTTTTCCCCAGACAAGGCGATAATCTTCATCACCAAACTGAGCTTCAAGAACTCCCCCTGGAGCAAGGGCAACAAGATGGCCTTCTTTTAAATACTGGACGCAAAGTTGAAATGATCCCGAAAATACATGGCACACATCCATCAGCAGATTCCAACCTAATATGAATGCCAAGTCAGAAATAAGTGGAAAACCTTTGGTTTTAAACTTGAAGTATTTAAATCCAACATTCATTTTATTTATTGCTCTTTTCGATGACTGCCTTTCATTCATGTCATCCATTCTTAAATTTTGCATAATAAAGCCTCACTTATTTCAAATAAAATGAAACTTCATAATATACAAAGGAAATCCAAAATTATGCTACAAAATAATATAGCATTCAAAATGAAAGTTAGTGATGATTTTTAAAAAAAGGCCATTAATTTGAAACTCAGGTTAAAAGTATTTGGGTACCTAGAGCGTGAATTACAGCAAGTATCATGCAGCAATATAGATTTAATAACCATGAATAAGAGAAACTAATTCAAAAGAGCACTACACTAATTTTTTTAGAAGAAATTATGGAAATAATTACTTTTTAAATCAAAATTCGCTTACAGTATTAATAGAAAGCACAATTATGGCACATAATTTTTGAAATGTATGGAAGATGAAAAACAAGTATTCTAGAGAAATTCAATCCAAAAACTTGCATTTATGTAATGAAGTGCAATTCAATGAGCTAGTGGATGCATTAAAAATCTAAAATTAAAAAGTATGTCAACTTGCTAGAAATTTTGAAACGATTTTCTCGAAATCGACTGCAATGTTTGGTTCAAAAAATAATATCCTGAAGTCATAGACATGGTGAAGAAATTAAATGAATTGGAAAGAGAATGTAGATAAGTCTCCTTTATAAGATAAATCAGAATATGTTGTCTACTTATTGTTTTTCAGACAAAAGTTTAAGCTGAAAACACTTAGAAATTATATTTAAAAATTTAATTTTAAGTATTCTATTTGTATGCTCTTAATTCCATACAAGTTAATAACTTTTTAAAGTATAAAAAAATTTAAAGATGAAATTTTTAAATTAAAAATGTAAGCACAAACCAACCTGGGATTTTAAAAAGGAAATGATCTCCCACAGATCTAATACATCTTTTTTTTATGAGAATGGTCTTGGCTAAAATATAATAATAATCAATTGGAATAGCTCCATGATAGAAAACTATTAATGCACCACCTTCTTTAGATTCAGGAATGTTTTCTAAGCCAACTATCTCATAACCTGAAATATATGGCATGGAATAAATACATGCTAAAACTTAAAACTAAAACAAAACCATCAAAAAAAAGAAAGAAAGAAGAATATTTTTCAATTTGTAGATCAAATGACAGACAAATAATTTGTTCAATACATTCATAAATATATTTTTATGTAAGATTATATAATTAAAAAAATCAAATTACAACAAATAGCACTTTTTAAATTAGCAGGCAAAAAAGAAAAGAAAGCTAAATATTTGAAATTGTTTCCTTCTTAGGAAAATTTATAAATAAATCAATCTATATTGAAATAATTCTAACCAATACAATAAATTATAAATCACTAAAATAAAATAAAGGAAAAAAACTAGCAACCAGTTTCCAAAGAATTTTTTTTAAATACTTAATTAAAAATCGTTAAATATATCAAAAGACATAGGTTATAATATGCATACAAATTTCATTACAGTAATTAGTTTGAAAAAGTGAATTAAAACAAAAAAGTCTGTTGTGAATAAAATTTTCAGCACTTGATATAGCAATGTATACAAAGAAGAACGGAAAGCAGAACAATTACATTATTAACAAGTTAAAATGAAAGAAAATAAATGTCCGTTTTATAATAATTCGTGAATTTTACACCACATGCAAAATTTCAAGAATAAATTTTCAACTAAAACTATACAATTTTTTTTTTAAGTTGTGGTTTAAAAATTATAGCTATAAATATTTCAAATTTCATGGCAATTTTGATGCAAATGAATAAATCAGAGATTAAGAATATATTAAAGTATTTTTCAAAGTTAAATTGGATGGATATTAAAGATAATTGTGAATAATATTTATATTTTTCTTCATGTATTATAGGCAACACAATTTTGTTACATATAAGCATAAAATTTTTTTACAAAAAAAAAAAAAAAAAAAAGGATGAATTAAAAAAAAAGTTATGTAATGATAATAGAGAAAAACAAAGTAATATGGAACTAAGAACAATATCTGTTTTAACAATTTGAAAGAATAAAATGACTGCTAAGCCCAACAAATGAAAATATTTAAAGTAATTTTATTTAATGTGCTGAGATTAACATTTCTATATTGTGCAAGTGAATGATGACAATTTCTATCAGAAATGCTAACACAAAAAAACAAATGTCTTAAAGAAAATTATTGTAGTAAATTGAGTAACAAAATTTAGAGCTGAAAACAATAAAACCATACTACTCTGAACATATTTAATGTTTTAAGAATAAATGTCTTAGAAAGTTACAAACATGATCAAATAACTTACATATTGTTGGTAACAACAACAAACATACTCTACATTCAGAAATAATTAAATTAATAATCTACATTCAGAAAGAATAAACAATTTGAAATCAACGGAAAGATACAATTTTAATTATGTATTAAGAAGAAAAAAAATTCCAATATTCATGTATAGGAAAAATATTTTGCAAAATTAAAATATTCCATATACCTAACCCTACAAGTAAAGCAATTTTCAAAATAAATTTGCAGGAGTATTGCAATAGAAGCCAAAATATTAACTTTATTTAGAACATTAAATATAACCCGATTAAAAATTTATGCACATAATGTGAAATGTAATGGTAGGTTATATAGATCAGCTTATTTCATTTCCTTCCATTTTACTTTTTTTAAAATAAGAATATCTTAAGTAAATAATGTTTAGCTTTTTGTTTTATTTGCTCAATGAAATTATCAGAAAAAAATCATGTAAATATAAATAAATTACTGATTTATTTCAAATTTTGAAATTTATATTTTTTTCACTTATACTATTCATCTCACACTTAATTTGCTATTTTTATATAGAGATTTAGGAAAATATACTATTTAAAAAACAAAATAGATAAAAGTAAAACAATTTGCGACTTTAAAATGGTTTTTCTGCGCAATCATTGAGATGCATAATTATGAAGCATTTAATTTATTATAAAATATATCTTGACACCAAGAACTACTCATTATGCATGATTTTATAAGTCCAAAGTCAAATATAATGTTCACATAACTCTATGAATTCATTCATTATACAGAACATCATTTTAAATCCACTAAAATTATTTTTTTTATAAATTTAATAATAGCCTTTAGTAAGAAATTTTAGCCTACTTCAATGTCATTATTTTAGTTGCAAAAAGCTAACTTTAAAAAAATCCAAATAAACTAGAAAAATCTAATGTATTGATTAAAAAGTAATCTACTAGAATAAAATAACATAAAAGATCATAAAAAAGGAAATCATTCATAATTTCAAGTGAACCTTTAAAAAAACACTTTTTTTATATAGCTTTAGTATGATAATTTAATCAGACAATTACAATCCCAATTATGTTTTACAGTAAAGTTTCTTAAGCATTGCAATAAAAGAAGAGTTGCATATATAAAAGTAGAAATCATGGTTATTGACTTTAATAATATCAATAAGAAAAGAAAATATTGGAAAAGGTTTTTAATGTTTAACTTTTCCTTAAAATTTGTTTTGTATTTTATTTCTTACAATTCTTCTTTAAATAATGCTTCATATTTCATCTTAGCAGCATTATACATTTACATTTGGAAGTATTATACTTTTTTTTTTCAAAGATTGGCCTGTACAATATTTTTGTAGTTCAAGAAATAATGTAGAGCAAGTAAAATTACAAAATTAAATGAAAATTACAGAATAAAGAATGAAATGATGTATATACTTAATTAAATTTTGAAGTATGTACTTAATGTATATACTTAAATAAATTCTGATGTATATACTTAAATAATTTTTTTTTTGATTTAAATAAAATTTTCTCATTTAATGTCTTCTTACTATTTAAACACTAACTAATTTCAACTAAAAAATTTGATTACCATGCCATAACCAACCCAAAGCATCCCATGCTGTGGCCAAGGTATTTCTGGCCCCATCCCAAACATCTCTGTTGTATGCCTCACGCAGGCGGTAACGATAGCGGTAGGCTCGGACAAAGAGAGCGGACAAAAAGAACAGGATAAATAACACAAATGGGAAAACAAAAACGATCTGAAACCAAAAACAGACGAAAAATTTGTAAAAGTTATACACTACCTATTTTTAAATAGTATTAAAAAATTTCAGAATATAAGAAAATTATAACAATTAATGCATTTACATAGCATTTCTAATTTGAAAATATTATTTATAACTAATTAAGTGAAAACTAAAGTGATTATTTCATAGTTTGCAGTTAGTTAATTTATTTTAATAGAAAACAGTCAATCAGTACATAATATATATGAATTTTAATTCAACTCAAACTGATTTCAAAACATACTCAGATTTTTTGTGTATGTGCTAAACATATATAGTACATTTATTGAAATAATTTAAATAAAATACAGTGTCAAAATTGCTTTGAAGCTTGATTTATAATCAAAATTAAAATTAAAAACGTTTTTTCAAAAATATACTTTTTCACACAATATTTTCTAAAAACATCTATGCATATTATGCATGCATTTGATAAAACTAATATATTTCAATGTAATTCTCAGTCTTCGAATAAAATAATAAATCATTAAAAATAATTATTTGAAAGAGTAAAATATTTTTAAGTTACCACATCAAGTCCAATAGAATATTTAAAAAAACTAAAAAGATAGAGTTTAAATTTTACGTTATACTCTGTTTTAGTAAACCTGTTTGGAACAAAACTCCAGTCAAGATGGGGGGAAGCTAAAATTAATGCTTTCTACTAAGTATGTACATATAAAAATTAAAAATAATTTGATGTTTAAATATTTAAACAAGATCAAGTAGACTGAATTCTAATGAAACACTAGAACATTTGTAAAAGTTATTCAATTTTTAGTTTACAGTCTTGCACATAAAGAAAATATGACAAAACATGCATAGATTGCAAGAATCAGTTTCCTCAAATGAAAATTAACTGTTAAATGTTTTCCCTGTCAACTTAAATTCTTTTATAATATAACAGGTAATTAAATAAAGCAGCTAATACTTCTGAGCCCATTAAAATTTAATTTAATTTAATGCAAGAATATTTAACATTTAAAATGAAAGATTACAGCAGTTGAATTTAATTAAATTGCATTATATAGCTACTGATGATTGATATAAATTTGATAATTTTCAAGTATTATTATATGCTCAGCAAATAAGTTATCAAAAATCAATAATTTTGTTTAAATATGGAGCCAATAATATAACCAAAATTTTAACTGTAAAAGCATATTTGGATTAAATTTTTATTTCATATAAAAGTACATAAATACGAATTAATAAATTATGAAAATACATACATTTCGTATAGATTAGAAAATTTCAAAAAATTATAAATGAATTTCAAAATAATGAACAAAAGAGAATATAGAGGGAACAAAAAATATATATGAAAAACTAGAAGGACTTCATGCCTTAAAGAGCACATTATAGCATTTTTCCAAGTATTGAAAGATTAAACTATACAGTTTTAAAGAAATCTAATATCAGAATATATGCTTTAGGATAACAGAATTCAACCACAGTAAAATTATGATTTCTAATATGGCAAAATGGCAGTCAAGTTGGCATGACTAAGTGAGTGAATAGCATTTCAATCAATTTCTGAATAATTGAAAATTACATGCAGCATAATATTCAACTATTGATCTTATATTAAAGGTTTACATGGTTTCAGATTTGTTTATCATTTATAGCATAAGTTTATTATTTAACAGCATAGAAAGTAAAAACAGCTCAATATGTTATAATAAAGTATAATGATAGGAAGCTGAATTATAAGCATTCTCCTTTCTCCATTCTGTCCCACAAGACAATGAAATTTCAATTTGAATAGAGTGGTTTCAGATTAAAAGCAAAAAAAAAAAGCTATTATTTAAATAAAATCACAATTTGATTTAACATTAGACATAAATATATAAATAAAAAAGCAAGAAAACTGGCATTTTATATCTCATAATTCCTAATTTGCATTTTAATAATTTAAAATTTCATATTTTGGATAGCAACTTGATAAATGTGAAGAATAGGCAATGGATGAAAAAATGTACTATCAACATTTATTTATCTCTTCATAATGTTCTTCACATTAATTATCTCTTTATTTATCGCTTACAAATTGATTCTTTAATTTAAAAATACAAAATATATTTTCATATCATGAAGCTTTGTAAATTCATTAAGTACCAATTATAAATATATTCTGCATAGTTTTATGAATATAACATTTACAGGGAATAAATTTATTTTCAAGGAAAGCATATGCTAAATGAGGGAAAACAAATTTTTAAAGCTCAGCAAATATTGTAATTAGAAGTAATTATTAAGATCTAAGTAAAAAATTTATAAATTAAAAGCAGAGTACTATAGAACAAGTAAACTAACCTTACTTCGAATTCCCTGCTAATGTATGAGAATAGTGGAAAAACAGAAAATTGAGAATATTATTTTTCTTTTGAAAAAGAAACAATAATAAAATTATAAAAAGTCCTTGAGTTAAAAACTATATAAAGAAAGCTGTGATTAATTAGTAAAATAAGATTAATATTAAGTTGATCATTTCTGAAAAGTATTATGCTTACAAGTAAAATCGTAAATAAATTTTTATTCAATATTTCTATTTTATTTTAAGTTTCATTGTAGCAAACATTTTCCTTTAATTTTTGGCAGATTTACTACATAGCAAGGAATAAAAAAGTAAGAGTTTGTCACAGGTTAAGCAAGATATTATTCTTTAAGATAAATATGTACTCACAACTATGGGTGTAAAAAGCCATACTAGCCACTGTACAAAATGAATGTCTACATATTTCTCCAAGTATTCCAAATGTAAGGTAGCATATGTACAATTCCCAATTCTTTCAACTAAATCATATAGATAATTAACCATGGCAGGACGATCTTTTAACATATGGACAAGCAATCACAGATTCAAATACTCCACAGAAGAAATTTATATAAAACATCTACACCTGAGGAAGACACGAATTCATAAATGAATTCAAAAATATATGTTTTAATTTACATAAATGTCAAATCATTGGATGAGCATTATTAAGAATATTAACATGAATATTTTACAGAAATAAAGTATAACTATTAAATATTATTTTGCAGTAGTCATGGCATGTTAGTAATATAAAAAAATGTTACAATATTCATAAAATTTATGAAATTAACACCATCTTACAATACTAAGGATATTTAGTTGGTGAATTCTATTGTTGCTAATGGAATTTCAAATTTATTCAGTTTTTTTTTAGCTATAGTTCAGAAAAGCATGGAAAAAAAGTCCTTTAGTGCATAAAATAAATACAGAAAAATGCACATGTCAAAATGAAGGAAATTTAAATGAAATATAGAAAGCAATAATACTGTTAGTGCTGAAAAGGTCAATTTATAACTGATCAATGACAAATTCTTCCAATATTTTTCTTTTCTGCTTTTTTTTTTCATGGACTTAAATGTCTTTTCAGTTTTAAATTATTTAATCATTTTAATTTTCATAATAATAACTACATACTACATAACTTTTTACTTTCCTTGAAATTCAATATAAATCAATTATTCATAAAGAAAAGTACCCTTTGGCAGTTAAATATATTGAAGTATATTAATAAATCACTCATGCATTAATTTGCAAAGACACATATTAAACAGACAGTATAATTTGCTATTTTATGTTTTTAAAATACAGTATTAAATATAAAATGCCTAGATTTATGAGTAACTTTAAATATTATATATATCTTTTGTTACACTACCTGTTTTTGAAATGACAAACCATTACTGTTTAAAGCTTTAATTTTATACTGAATATTAATCTAGTCAGAAAAATTATATTTTATAAAGTAATCTGGTAAATATTTAAATTTTTAAGTAAGAAGCATACTTACTATAAGTAATATTTAGATGCTGGATAAGTCATGATGTGACGCTGAGCAGTGAGGTTAGAATTTGAATTTATTTTGTAGTAAAAGCCATCTTGCACTCTGCATATTTCCCTATCAGAAATAAATAAAAATAAGAATTAGAAAAAGCCACGAAAAATACAACATGACATAAAAAGAAAGAAAAGATATACCTATTTAAAATTTTTGAAATCAACCGGGAAAAATCATTAACAAATTGATCGTTTTATAAAATTTTGTATACTTTTGTTCACAAGGATTTGAATAAACATGCACAAATTTTCAGAAATAAAATGTTAAAAATGCGCTTTTAAAAAATGAAATGTCTGCGTACATCAAAATATGTATTAGTAAGAAATCATCTATTGCATTGTGGTTTCATATTACGCAATGTTCACCGCTCAGCAAGGACGAATGACAGAATATTGTTTGTAAACTTTTGCTTCTTATATTGCACAGTTGCAGTTATGTACTGTTTGACAGTTTTCTAGGATATTCGAATTTTTATCGCTCAAAACTACGCATTAAATTTGAAATGTTAATTATTAATGAACATCAAATATTTTTCCATGCAAGCAAATCATTTCCAATTTCACTAAATGCTGAAAAAAATCCTATTATTATTATTATTCTCTCCCATTTATGTACATTTCTAAACATATCGAATTAGAAACCAGTGAAATTGCACATGCTCAATAGAAATTTTTGCTATGGTCATTGTTGTTTTATTTGACAGTTCTGGAATCGACAATGAATCATCACGATAAATGAACATAGATAATGTATTCTGCTCTTTCAAGCGTCTAATTAATCTATTGTTTTATGAAGAAAGGGAATATACGCGAAATGGAAATTTACGACTTTTCTTATTTATCATTTTGGATTATTTTTTTCACATATCATTGGATTAATAAAATGCTTTTTTTTCTATTCATAATGCGTATCTATACTGCAACAAAATAAAAACAAAAATCCGCTGTGTAGAAACGCAAATACGCGCGTTATGAGCTTGGCTTATGTAATTCGAAAAATGTTACCGATCGCCAATTAAAATCGTATTCAACTAAATTTTGTGCCTTGCAAAATTCATTTATAACATTAAGGGGATGATGGATTTTACAAGACATTTTTGAAATTATTCACTTAGAGATATGAAACTGCTCATGCATAGATATTAAAATATACACAAGTGGAATTTCTTAAAAAAATCTTGTAATAAGTAATATTTATTTAAAAATTAAAAGGTATAATTTCAAAAAAAATTATATTTTATGTGATTTAATCTTTAATTTTTGTTCCTTGTTACTCAATAAAAGATTTTTTGAAACAAAACTGTGTATGATTTTGCAATTCCAATTACATGACAATTTTTTAGAAACATTTTTATGCACGCTTGAGAATTTCATAAGTATTTTTATGATTTTCGGAACAAAATTCAACTGTAAATGATTTTTAAAAAAACTTGAAATATAAAATTCATACATTTCTTTTAATGTTAATCGAATTGTGTACTCTTGATTCTATCTTATATCTTTAAAAACTAAGACACCTAGAACATTTTCAAAAATATTTAAATCTAATTAGAATATCATTTCGAGGAAAATCATTAAAATAAGCCTTTTTTTCTCTAGGCGCATTTGTTTCATTGAATAATTCATCTTATAACAATATTTTAGTTGAATATAAACATACATTTTGGTGAGTAAACGATAAAAATAAAATTTAATACTTAAATATAGTTTAATTTATTTCAAAGTCCACTGCCCCTTAAATCAATATTAGTCATTCCATAGAAAACTTCTTTCTAATACATAGAAGATTATTTTTTATTTCTTTCGAAATCTTCATAATTCAATAAAAAATGAATGGTCTTATGTGATTTTACACATATTTTGTAGTGAAATAATAAAGCGTAATAAACAAACAGAAAAATCTATGGAAGTGTTTTCCTTGAAACTATCTTGCACACTCCTTATAAATGCTCAGTTTCACTTTCTTCATATCAAATAAAAATTGCGGACTGTGCAATCCAAAAAGTGTTAAGATTACTCAAATTTTTATCTTTATAAAGCCATACATGACTAAATATTTATTATATAATAGCCAATGTTACACAATAGCCAGAATTCTTTGCCAAATTCAAGGCATTTGAGTAGGGCACATGAGCGGTTTGTGCTTCAAGGGATAATGAAGAAAACAACTATGTTTTGAACCCTTTTTTTTTACTACCCCCTTTTTTTCCTACCTACTGAAAGAAGAATTAAGGTAGAATTTAAATTTTTGTATAGAGATCATATGCTAAATTTTCTTTATTTCAGTCTTGTTTTGGAGTCAGAATTGCCTTTATATGCGGAAATACAAACGGACAGCCTGCCAACACTTTAACGGATCTTATTCAAAATTTGAGAAGGGTCTAAAATTAGATGCTGAATTTGTGTTCCAGATTTCATCCATCTAACTTTTTAAGTTTTATAGTTATTGTATTCACTTCTTTATGACCAGTTATACAGACAAGCATCCTTTTTCTCTCGAATGGATTTTGTTCAAAATTTAATAAAAATCTATAAATTTTAATTAAAAACTCATATTCTAAATGTTATCCATCTATCCTAAAGTGAATTTGAAATACCGTGTGCTTAGACAGAGCAACGGACCGGAAGAAAGACGTTTATTTTTAAAAAACACACACACCTTTTTAGGACTGTGAATGGTTTGAAATATGAAAATTCATCAAATTCTCAAAGTGTTTTTTTTTTTTTTTTTTTTTTTTTTTTTTTTTTTTTTTGCATGATTACAGCACTTTTTTTGGTAAACGGACTATAGAAAAAGAAAAGGAAAATGCATAAAGTGATACAGTGAAAAACAAACACAAAAGGAGAAAAATAGACCAATTCAGAGTTTTTAAATTAAGTATTGTTGTGGATTTCCTATCCTAATCCTTCGGGTTCTTTCACTCGTATAGTGGGTGTGTACGATGTCAGAAGATATGAGCACACAATGAACAGTCTTTTAGTGGACAACACAACACAGACGATCTTTATTTGCAGCACTACTATGTACAGAAGACAACTATATACAGCCGAGACGAACACACAGGACAGCACACAGCAGTACTCTACTGTAGATAGTAGCCCACAATAGCAACAGTAGTCCACAGGCAGAAATTCCATTAAAAAACTAAATTAAAAAAGGGGAATTTTCCTAAAATATTTAAACTCAATAAAAGCAACGCATAACAAATTGCGTTCAGAATATGTCGTATTAAGCTGAGAAATTAAATATGTCGTATTGAGCTGAATATTCTACCAACCATCATGTAACAAAAAACTGAGCACCCTTACAAAAACAGCTTTAAAAACTTACAACAATATTTCCTGAGCAGACATACTATCAACTTTTAGATTGTTCATTTCTCAATCAAATAAACATTACAGAGACAACAATCCTTCGATTGCACAAACAGTTTATCGTGCGAGTCTCGAAATTCTTGGAAATTTTTCCACTTAAACTGACGTCCTGACAGAATTAGAGAATTTTGCTTACAATAACGTTAAACTACTAGAAAAAAATAACTCAAGAACTTACAAAATTCAGATAGAACTTAAAAAAATTTTAATGGAGCAAGAAACAACTGGCTTTTAATGGAATATCAAAGTTCAAGAAAATAGCCCTATTTTTGAAAATATTTTTATTATATTTATTGTTTATTAATTTATTTACTCTTTTTTAGAAATAATTTTCATTTTACACACGTTTTGAAATCCGTGTCTGCCTTTTATATCTGTACTATTTTTCTCTATTATTTATTAAAATTTTTAAATATTTAATATGTCGAATTAAATATTTCGAATTTTGAATTCTGATTATTCGATAATAATCGTTAATAAGAAATAATAAATCATTGAGTTCTAGATAATTCAAAATTTAAAAGAGACCAGAAATCTGCAATTTCTGGTCTCTTTTTGAAGCCCATATAGATGATATATATAATAATTTTTAAAAAGTAGCAAATTTGTCGAGTACAAAAATATAACATTAAGCCTAGTACATTTTTATATCCGATTCGGTGCTTTAAGAATGTAAAGGTGTGTAAAATGTAAAAAAAGAACAAAAAAACACACCCCTAAATTAATTACCAAAAGTAATTGTAACAATTAAAAAAGTATTTTAAGACAGATTACTACATTTACAAACTAAAAGAGGCATTACATTATCTTAGTAAAAATGTTCCCATTAAGCTATTTTAGCAGTGATAAGAATGAGAGTGATGGATGCAATTAAGCAGTAAAATAATTGTAATATTTCAACGAAGAAAAAAAGGATCTATTCTAGATTATGCTTCATTTTTTTAAAAAAAATTGTTAAAAATTGAGAAATGGTCGCTTGGTAATGAAATTAATATTACTGGAAACTTATGTTTTGAATTTTAAAATGATATAACAAGAATTTTTAAAGCGGATATATTCCAAAAATACTGCAGAAAGACGTAAAATATTCTTACTCCAATTTCACACCTACTTATAGGAAGCATCAATTTTTTAAACAGCGTGGCAAATTCTTTTGGTACACATGTATATCAAATTTCGTTTGAATCTGTTAACAGGTGGAAAATCATAAAAGTTCAAAGAAACATGAACTTAATTTTATATAAATAAGCAAAAAAAAAAAAAAAAAAAAAAAAAACACCCAATTTAAATTTAAATAAAAAAAAAAAAAAAAAAAAAAAAAAAAAAAAAACCTCCTAGTTGCATTTGAATTCAAAGAAGGGGCAATGGAAAGAGCTATAATAAAAGGAATAATATTTATCCAAAAATTGTGCAAAATAAGGAGGCAATTTAATACTGAGACTAAGCATCTGAATGCCAACTAATTTGTAAAAGGAAGAACGAACCAACAAGGACACTGATTCATTCATCAAAATTTAATTACAAACAGAAATAAAATTACGTCATTGATACATTGAATTTAAATCGGATGGAAAATATCACCTTGAAATTATTTTGCCTTCTTTCGAGTTCTACAATTGTTAAGTTTTGTTATGAGGAAAATACTTTTGAAATAATAACATGAGTCCTCATTTGTATATAGATGCTAAAGAAATGCTGACAAATAATAATTGAACAGCATTAAAAAATACAAGACATAAGGAGGAACATTTCTAAAACGGGATACTAAATGCTTTTTTTATTTTGAGAATTAACTTTAAATTTTCTTTAAAGAGAGATTTAGTAGCTTAGCAACTACCCCAGATGACATGTAGAAAAATATCTGCTGACACAGTTTATGTATCTTTCATAAGGAAAAAAGTTACATGAAACAGCAGTGATTTTTTAAAACTAATTTATAAGAGAAATGAGTTTTCTTTTCCTTTGACCAGAAGAAGAATTTGAAGTCTATAATATGAGCACCATAACTCGAAAATACAACGAGTGAAGTAGATGATAAATTTTGAAAGCAAGTAATAATAGTGATAAAGAAATTCTTTTTAAAACTGGTCTCCAATATTTTTATAAGCAGTATCCTTTTGATGCTCTCCTTAATGAGACGATTGTAAGCGAAATTAAAAGCCAATAATAAGGAATTAAAATAAAATTATATTTGAAACCAAAAGAAATAACATCGACTTTGCACTTTTTTTTTGCCCTTCTTGCTGAACTGCTAGCAATAAAAAAATGAAACAATGAACTAAAAATGTAGACATGTTAAATATATCATCCTTTCACCTCCACCATAAAAAATGAGACCATTGAGTTAGGCAGTCATCACCATGAGTGCTCAGATTTTTATTTTCAGAGAGTCCCAAATGAGCGTTATCTGTTCTATGGAGTGTCGAAAAAGTCATAAAAGTGGCGTAAAAGCTCCCTTTTTTTAACCTATTGAAGCCATAATTTGATACAGAATTAGTTCTAGTAATAAATTTACATAAAATATTTTTTTTTTCAGAACGTTTTCCCACATAACTTATTTATTTTATTCTCAACTTTTCAGAATTATCGCATTTACGTGCATGCAAATGACATACCAACAATTTGGTTCAACACTTGATATGGATTTAGACTTTGAATGCTAAAACTACCAAATTATATTTATCTAATTCTTTAAAATTTTACGTTTATCATGTTCACTTATTCTCAGACATTTCTTTATGGAAGACTTCGTTCAAAATGTAACAGAAATCTGACATTATGAAGAAAGACAATGTACAAAATATCATTTGTTTAATTAAAACCCAAATTTTATTTTTCAAAACAGATTGTTCCATTTTTAATTTAATTTTTTTGTGATTCGAAGTATTAAAAAGCTGGACAAAGGAAAAGGACTATCCAAGGAAAATTTTGTTTACTTTTATTTATTATTTTAAAAATGTTATAACGGGTTTTTTTTCTTACTAACTAATATCGGCGTTAAAACATTTATTACAGTTAAAACCATATAAATAGAGATCTTCATATTCATGACGATGAATTTCAATTTGAGAAAGATGCATGCCTTGAATTATTTAGATTTTTATGAAAGCGAAATCCTTTGAAAGCTCCGTTTCAGAATCATTGAGAGTTTGATGACCTTGATGAAAGCACAGATCCATCTTACGACACGATTGCATCAGCGCACAAGGTCATTTGAGCGATGACTGACAAATGATTCACAATGAGACAGTTAAAAATTTCCTATTGAAATAGAAAATTATACGATATTTGCTAGGATTCTAAATTCAAGGACCATTGTAGTGGCTATCACACAGAAAAATGTTTTTTCCCCATTTATTTATACAAAAAAAAAAAAAAAAATGTCAAATGGATGAAGAACTTGAATGATTCAAATACCTTTATATCTTTAATTTGGGTTTTTTTGTTTTGTTCTATGAATTTTATTTAAAACAAAATTTTAATTTATTGTCTATATTTTGTAACTATTCCAGTCCGAAGCCAATAATACTAATAAAAGTAGTAATAACAAATTACGAATTTTTTTTCTTCCCTTATGAATTATTACAAATTATATATGTATGATTTTGGAGTTTTGTGCAGTTATTGTTGTATTACTAAATCATGATTGTTTCTTAAAATTAATTATGCATTCAACTCGAATTATAAAATTTATTCACGATTATTTAACATCATTTCTGAAAATAAATTATTTTTATTTTATTATAGCATATATTTTTTCAAATGTTAGACATTCTCACGCATAAGAAATATGCTCCATGGCCGAGTTTTCATTTTTTTAGCTTCTTTTTGACAAATATTTACGAAGTTAGTTTAATATTTATTAGCTGAAACAAATCGTTAGCATGTTAAAAATATGATAAAATACAAAATTAAATTGACCTCTTATTAAAGAAGGGGCCTCATAATGTGCACTGACAAGAGTGCGGGAACATCCAAAATAGCTGGAATTCCACATAAGTTTTCATTACTGATATTATAGATCAGTATCAGACAGTTTTGAAACAAATACTGTCTGTTTATATGTTTGCTCACGTGTGTTTGATTAATCATTAACGCGAGAAATCTGATGAGAGAATTTCTATACATGATCTTTGTAGCAAAACTGGAAGTTTTATATCTATTTTTGTACTTCATCCATTAAAAGATAAATTATATATCCTTATTTAAGGCAACAGATTAAGTTAAAAGAAATTTTCTACGTTGTTTTGAGTCCAAAATTGTAAATCCATATCAAATTTTGGATCAATCGATGAAAGGGAGAAAATCAAAGGCACCATACTCGATTCTTATAACTGTAAAGCGAAATCAAACACTAAACCGTGATGCATTCGCAGAAAATAATAACAATCTGGAGAAAATGTAGAAAATAAAATAGAAAATAACAAGCTTTTAGAAAATAAAATCTGGACAATTTTTATTATTTTCTCATTTATGTAATATAGTGAAAGTATAGTCATTAGCAAAAATATTCGAACAAGAAATTTTGATGAGTCTCCACGTTTTAGACCTATCCTAAGTTCGAAAATGTCCTAAGGTCCGTTAATCTGTTTGTCTATGGCAATATTTTCAGATTTTCATCAAATTTTGGAGAAAATTTTTTAAGAGGAAATCCATCGGCCTGGTTGTTCGAATATAAATTAATATGGTAATTGCAAAACCAAGAGAGCTAGATATCGGTTCATATTTTTAGCATCTAAAACAGACATCTATACCATTTTGAAACCAACTACGAGGAGATGAGTTCTCTCGGCCTGTACTTTCAGAAACGTAGAAACGCATTAATTCAAAAACGCTATAATTTAAATACACCAAATCAGATTGGGATGTTTTGGCTTATAAGGGCAAGCTTTATTTCAATTGGTTGGGAAAAACGAGTCTAAAACATAAATGCGATTTTCAGATACTATTAATTGCATGTCGGGAATCGATTGCCAAACAATTGGCCAACGCTCACACTATAGATTCAGTAAAAATGTTAAATTCACGATAAAAAAATATTTCGTAACTATCGTATGACAATGCTGTGCAAAGCGTCCTCTGGTATGACTAGTTTATCACAGACAACGAGAGAAAGTTTAGGGGATCCATTTTTATTCGTTTCAACAAGAAAACTATACGAGCAAATACAGTATTGTAAGTCATTTTCGATTAAAATAAAAATGATTCCAAGTTTAATGATAGGTATTTAAAATTATACTATCATACATACCTTCTACCTTCACTGTAAGTAAAGTTAAAATATATGCTATTAAGAAACAACATTTACACTTAAAATGTTCATCCCCAAACTTGGCATTGAAATGAGAGAGCAACACTTTCCCTTCCGCTAGAACTTTGAAAATAATATCCTTGATATTTACTCTGGGTTCACAATACAATAAAGCACGCGAAACAATAGAGACGAAGAGTTCAACCAATTAGGCTAATAGGTGAACCATAAAGTCCATTTCCTTAGTAATCTTGTCGGCACGGATGGAAATTTCGAAGTCTTCTGTCGAGAACAAGGTAAAAAGACGAAATAAAAGGTCAAAAGAATGTACCTGAATGTCTGCCGGTGGTGCTTCAGGTGCACAGGTACTGAATTGTAGTTGATACAGACAAACTAACATAGCTGAGTTAAGATATTCTAAGTCGCCGTCTTGCACTTCCCTGAATCGACCGTTGTATTCTGCTTCAATGTTTTTTAATTCCTTTATTAGTTCATACTCTTCCTATATATATTTATTTATATATCTTGCTCAAATTTTCAACCGTTAATAAAATATCTTTTATTCATCCTCACAAGTTCAAATACATTTTTTTAAATTTGTAGTCAAGAACACTTGATGTTAATAGTTTTTTCAAATATTAATCAATTAATTAAATTAAATTAATCTCAATACTTTAAATAGAGTTTTAACAGTTTGTAATGAAATCTGAAATCAACAGGCAGTAGCTCAATCAGTAAAATGCAAGGATACCAATATTTGTTTCAAGTGAAGGCGAAGAATGCGGTTCAATAATTCCTGAGATGAGAAGTTATTAACTATCATCAGCTTCACAAATTAGAAACAAAAAATATATATAATCGAATAAATAGTAACAAACAAAAATAACAGTCCAACACCACATGTAGAAAGGAAAACGGAAAATTACAAGAGAATTCGCTTTTTATTTTGTCAATATTGTAATTATGTCATATGTTTATAGATACATGTTTATATTAATTGTAATTATTTAATAAAAAGTAATTAAAGTAAAAAATTCTTTGTTAACCTAAACAGAAATTGACTTTAATTTTTTTACAGGAACTGATTTTAAAAATGGTGTATATCTATATCATTTTTTTTATTGTCAACCGTCACGAAGAGGTGTTTATAGCCTTTTACAATTAGCCAAAAATGGTTAAGGCGAAATGATCGCAATCATTAATTGAAAAATTAAGCATAATTATATATGCCTAACTGTATTAAATTTTTAAAAACACGGTTTCATTAGTAGAATAGAATCTTCTTTTAATTCTATTCTGGAAAGACTTTAATTACTATAATTTGGAAAATCTATAATTTCATAAATAAATCTATTATAAATGAATTATTATTATTATTATTATTATACAATATCTTGAAATCAGTCACTTTTTTGTTTACTGACAGATATCACCACTTGAATGAATCAAAACAGAAATAAATTCATCAGTTGATTGAAAAGTTCTGCAATTATTAAAATAGCGCATTATAAAAAAAAACACGAAAATGTAAAGTGCTTGGTGAATTTATTGAAAATCAATTATAAATTTTCATCTTTACAAGAACCAAGTTCAGTTCAATGAAACATAGTACAAAAAAAATAGATATAATTATTTGCGATAAAAATAAATTCTTTTAACATATGCGATCTTTTGTCTTTTTTTAAAATTTTTTTGTTTGTTCATAAATCTTAATTTTTTTTTGGAACAAAATCTACAGTTATGATATGCATATTTGCAAATAACTCTCCAGTTTTAGAAATCAGAAAAAAAAATACTTTAATAAATACAGATGCTAACGTAATTTTCATAATGATATTTTTATACAAGTTAATTTTTTTTTACCAAAAACTATCCTAATCAAATGATATGAAAACCTATTTTTGACCAAAAAAATTCACAAATTAGATGGGAGAATTCCATAAGAACTTTATTCTACAGATATTCCATATTTGTATTGAATTTCAATCAAATTTTCAAACTTGCTCCACTTTTTAACTAAATTTAAGAATAAAAAATATGTATATCTTTTTTAATTTCTTTTAATTTAAATTTTCTTCTCAATTGCAATTGACTATATTTTATTTTATTCAAAAAACGTAGCTACTTCTTCAGTAATTCAATTCAATTCTTTTATTTTACCTGTATTTTCGGGTGCTAGCGTCAGAACCAATTGCAAAGTGACTAAGTTTCTCAGATTAATGGGGCAATCCCTGTTCAGTACCTAAAGCTGTTATGGTTGAACTGGTGACTCATTACTTTTGTCAAAGGAAAATTCTTCAATTTTAATGACAGGATTAAAGAGTCAGCTAGCATTAAAGAAAGATTTATTCTATTTTGATAGCGAGAACAGATTCTAAAATTGCAAAATCTGACGTTTCCAGTTTTTTTTGGTAATTATACGTATGTATATTAAAACTTTGGCTATGAATATGCTTAATTGTGATGTCACATTTCTAATGTATAAGAATTTAATAAAAAAATATATATATATCCAAGATTTTATCTGTCTAGTTCACCGTATTTTTGAATTATTCTATTCACAAGTACTTGAATGAACGAATAAGTACTTCTGATAAACGAACATTGTTCAAAATTGGATTTATAAATTTATGATACTGTGTTTTAACATTGATGTAATATTAATGACTGTATATTGAATGCAGCTTTGTTGCGATTTGAATTATAATATTCACAAACTGATTGATAAACATGTTTAATTTCAAAAACGATTTTCAATCCAAGATAAACACCAAAAGAAAATTCTCAAGAATTTCCCCTAAGAATGTTTGATAATAATTTATGCAATTCTCCTTGAGTATTTCGGGTTCGAATACATAAATTCCATGATTTATATGCATATATACCACGGAATTGTATAGCCATATTGTCACGACTAGAAAGAAAAAAAATCCAACAATGTTCCTAATGGATACCAGGTCGATGATTTTCGAATTTGGCAACTTGGGTGACAAAAATAGTTCTGGAAACTAAATGAATTATGGCTGTATCTTGTTTAGAAATCGAGATCTGATTATTCTTTTGGGAAAATAGATGCCTTAAACGATAACTTATACCAATTCGAGGTGCTAAAATCCTTTTACCTTTTCGAGTGTTTATCGCACAACTAGTTCCCTATTTATTACTACTTAACGCTACTGGTGTCGCGGCTGCTAATTAATGTTGGTTGACTGTGCGTCTTTACTTCCCACAAACGCTATTCTTTGTGGGATACTCCGGATGTACAAGAACAGCGCTTGGATTTTAATGCTTATGCTCCAATTTTTATCTCCTGTGAAATGAAGCATTGTTTTTCATTACCTAACATGTTGGATCTCCTTCACAGTACTTCGGGAGACAATCGTAACAATAGCTGTATAACTTAGTGTGTTCAAAATAAAATTACTTTAACAATAGACTAACACTGAATGCATTTTACTTTACAGTTAAACCTTCTTTCTACTGGTCGTCAAACATTCACTGATTCTCGCAGTCATTTGATCATTTATTTTACATGAAACTATTTCGATAGCATCAAAGTATTCAAAGAAAGAAGAAAATAGACATTTTGAAAAATCATACATACCTCTATTGAATAAAAAAATTTAAAAAATATCCCAGTGCATACAATATTATACACAAACTAAGAGGAAATTTCAAACTTATATTCCCTTAAAGTGTCACATTAACCAGCCAGTATGACCAACATGTTATGCACCTTCGACTTAATGATATAATATCCATGTTATTTATTTTTACTTTTATATAAAAGTAAAAATAACTATAAAAAGTTACCTGGTTATTTTAATATATTAAAGGAAAAACCGCGGAGAATCTCAAGCCAATGCAATAAAATCTAGTCAACAAAAAATTCTCAATTAGAAATAATAATAATAATAATTAAATGCAATAAAAAGAAGATATGGTTCGGTCTTGGCACTATATCAGCTTCAAAATCAGAAATAAACACTTTTAAGTCTATGGAAAGACCTTATAATGTTATATTTATTTCCCATCTTCTGCATAGTTCTTTTTTTTTATGTTGTTGCATTACTTTAATGATAACAGTATATTTTAATTAATATGCAGTTTGATGGCATTCCTCTAAATAATAAGCCGAATAACCACAATATGACAAAAATTCACTTTTCTCGAAACGTTTCCGCAATCTTGGTCATTTGTTTACATTACATAAAAAGTAATATTTTTTAAAAACAGAATAAAATAACCAAAAATAAAATGAAAATCTCAGTCAAGGATCATGGGAAATGGATAATCAAAAATAGAGGTAAATATTATGAGAACTGCGTGAATATTAAATTTTAAAAAGATAAAAATTTACCTTCATAATTTCTTGATCACAATATATCACCATACCATCTGAAAGAACTATAGGTACTCTAAAGTTTAAAAAAAATTTTGGAAGAAAAAAAAATTACTCCGAGACTCATGCTAATACTTTTCGAAATATATCTGCACCGCAATTTGACAGTTTTAGGAAGACACTTAAGAAAATCAAACATACTAACACAGATTTTCTTTCTTTTTTACTGTCATTAGAAACCAGGATTGCATGAGTCAGTTTACTTTAAATATCGGTGAAAGGAAAATATCGTATAAGCCACAAGATTATTTAAAAATAACAACTTTCACTTCCGGCAATTTCAGTGGCTAATTGCGTGCGCTCATTTCAAGCGGAACTAATTCTGTCGATTTGGTGGCCATAGTTATGGTTGAATAACTGCATGGGATGTATTGGCAGAGCCGGCCTACTCTGCGAAGGGGTCCGGGTGGGAGAAACCATTTGGGGCCTTGTATTTTTAGCTAAGTAAACACACACGCACATTTGCATGTTTATTTAATGCGTGGTTTTGTTTTTTGTTATTAATTAGTATAGGAAAGTTACAATTTTTTCAATTACTTTTTCAATATTTAGTATAGCAAGAGCGTTTAAGAATTATACCCATATGCTTGACCGAAAATAACCTCCTATTAATTTTAATGTGCTGAAAGAGGGTTCAATACTTATTACAAAAACTGGCAATGTAATTTTTTTTTTAACATAGTTAATACATTTAGAAATAATTCATTATAATTATCAATTACTATATATATTGCAATATGTGTTGAGAATTATTTAAATCCCTCTCTTTCAAAATCAAATCCCGTTACAAAGTAATAATTTGGATTAGGTTTTCATTTTACATCATTATTACAAAACGGTACAAAGTTTTTGGAACAATTTTCTAACTCATTTTTTTCTAAAGTTTTTGTGTCAGTGATTAATTTTAAATAATTTTAAATAAGTCTTCCATCTGTGCAATGCCAGTATCTGTTACAGAATTAAAAAAATTTGTTAAATTCTGCAACCACGTTTTCTACAATTTTATCTTCTACTGTTTCGAAATATATATATATTTTTTCTCTTTCGAATTCGTATTTCAAGAAAATGTTCTGAAAGATTCAAATTACTTGCTATCGTTTTTGCTTCATCTAAATATGAATTAAATTTCGTTCTTAAATTTTGGATTTCAGTTTTAATTTTATTGACGAAATTAAAAGTCCAATCGAAAACAATTATTTTTATTTGAAATAATTTATTAACAGCTGATTTTGGACAATATTGTAAACCATTCTATTAAGCATAGAATAAATGTCATTTATTTATTGAATCCGATAGACTATTAACTTTGGAACAGCCGTAATATTGTTATTTGCATCAATAAAGTCTTCTAAGGCATTACAAGTTTATTCAAACTATATGTACACTAATTTAAACGTATCTATTTTGGCTTCCCAACGAGTGATGCGTAATGGTTTGAGAGTAATGTTTAAATGCTTTTGTAGATTCAGAAAATAAGCAATACAAACATTGCTATAACTAAAGAAAAATGTAATACATACTGCGGGAAGTGACATCGAAAGTCACTAAATTAAAAGAATGTAATAAGTCAGACACACACATGTTTTTTATACGAATTATCAGAAATAAAATCCATTTAGATATTGTAATACTTAGTTGCAATTACATTATCTTTAATTTTGTTAATGACTTCCTTTCCTAAGGTAGGAATCATTTGATCTTGTAATGTATGAACTAAATAACTAACAATTTAGTTTGTGGAATTTTTTATTCTGTTTAAGCACAGAGTTGTATTTACTTAGTAATTCGATTACCCTTAAAATTTTTTCATTTATAGGCATTCCTATTATTTCGTGGATTCTACAAAACAGAAGATTATTACACACTAAAAATAAAATCACATCTACAATTCTTTAAAATAATAATTTAAGTCATGCCATTTCCTTACTTATATTTATTGGATTTGTTTTATCAACAGTCGAACATAAATTTAGTCGTTGTAGTAATTATTTATAAATTGTGTATTGCAAGCAGTTCATCTCTGATCTCTTAATTTATCGTCTTTTCACTTTTTCTTTGAATAACTTAATAAAAAACATACACAGATGCACGCATAAAAAATATTACATTAAGTATTAGACAAAAGTAGGTAGCTGATGATTTACAAGCCCATTTGAACCCAGCCTCAGCCTGGATTTCTGGGTGCCAGGTTGGCCACTCTGTCTTAACGTGTCTGAAGGGGAGGGATTTCTTTATTCATGAATGAACTTTTTTAATCTTTTTATAGATACCACTGCAATCTTTGTCTAATAAAGGTGTCAGTCGATGCTCAGCCAACCATATGGAAACAAGCTTGTAAACTTTTTGCATGTGTTACCATAATATTGTTCAGAACACTGTTTTAATTCTTAATTACATTGCCCATCCTCTCGGTCGCGGTGTCCAGGTGCATAGCCCCCCCCCCCCAAGATGGCCTGCCCTGGGTCTTAGAATCCATCTTATATATAATCTTTTTAATGATATATGATCACTAATTCCGTAAATGTTTTTTAAAAATCAATTGTACGATGTGAAAACATTTTATTTTTATATATTAAATTTAATGGATCTCTTCTGCCACTAATACCAATTAAAGAAATCAATAACAAACTGCATTCTAGGCAATTATAACATTGTTTTAGAACTAAAATCTTCTAATCCATTCCATGGGTATAATTACTGACATTAATTCATTTAGAAGCTGTAGTTATCAATTAAATTTCTGATCCATTTCAACTGTCATTATCAATTGAGTGAACCGATACATCAAGAAAATGATAGGTTATTTGTTTTTTCAAGCGCTATCTATGTCAAGAAAGTGTAAACAAGAAAATGTAACAAACAACAAACACGGGTTTCTATGTTTATTAAGGTTGCATTTTTTTATTTTTTTATCATCGATTACTTACAGTGAATACGTTACATCTGAATTTAGGATGCATATGATTCAAACAGATGGAAGAGAGGATTTTTTCTATTAATAAATCATTACTTCCTTAAATATTCTTATTGAAGTTGACAGACGAGTCTTAAAA
>JAPMOQ010004242.1:1320942-1333852 GCA_026543055.1 Argiope trifasciata
TTACTTCCTTAAATATTCTTATTGAAGTTGACAGACGAGTCTTAAAAATGGAATAAAATATATTTCTGATTGTGAGGGAAAGAAAAAAAAAACCGAATACAACTCGAGTGAATCAGTCAAAGCAGCTGAAAAGCAGGAAAATGTAAATTTGAAAAGAATACGAGGAAGTGAAAACAGAAAATCAGCAATTAGAAACGAAATGCTTACAATAGAATCAATGAGTTCATGATCACTGAAAGTATTTATAACTAAATAACTTTCCCGCTAAAAAAATGTCGTGTTTGCTTCACAGCGATTAGAACTAATAAAAATACTTAACCGCTTTTAACGTTCTTGTTCATTCAAATTATTGACTTTTTATGTTGTTAAATGATTATCTTTTTTTTTTGTCTTTTAAATTTCAGCTTGTCATTTAATGCGATTAAAAAACTTGCATTTTATCGAATCAATCTGTAACAAATTACGGTAGGTGCAAATTAAAAAGTGTTTATACCACGAAATAAAAGAAGTGAAAATCCTATTATGGAGCTAATATCTAAAAGAAAGCATTTTTTTATTCTTAATTTTAACATTGCCAAAAGTACTCAATTGAATATTTCGAAGCATAGGTTCAAATTTCAATAATATCAAAAACTCGGTAACAAATTGAGTATTCGATTTAAAATTCCATTCTTATAATGCTCTATCTAATATGCTATCATGATTTGTTATGGTATCTGGATACTGTTTTTGTACATATATTTTGAATCATAAAGCTTTTATGTTGATAGCAAAATGTTCATAATGCAGATTGCATGACTTATCCTTGGTAGAAAAAACCAAAATCGCAGTATTGTTTGAGCACAGCAATTCTGTAACGTCGCCATTTCATCTTATAAAAATTCTAAGTAAATTAAAGCTGCACATTCAAAATCTTTCGTATGAAAGGAATTAGATTTAGTGCCTGCATCAGATTTTTTTAAATTTCTCATAATAAATTTAATTAAAAAAAAGTATGAAGTGAGCAAATACAAAATATCGTAATATTCAAAACAATTTGATTTCGGTATTTTGAAGAATCACTGCATTTAATACGTCAATATGTTTTAAATCATCATTTTGATTATTGCGTCATATTAGAAGTTGGTTTGCGAATACGATCAAGATTTCACCAAATTTAATTAATTCAAGTTTTAAAAACAAAAAAATCATAAATAAGATATTTCATATTTAAAAAAAAATTAAGAATTCTAGCGTTGATGAGTTTACAATTTCAAAGGTTCCAATATCATATTTTCACCAACACAAAGCGATGCTATTTTTTTTTTAAATAATTCATTCCAAAAGTCTTTAGAAATAACAACAAACATAAAACCTTTTTTTTTCTTTCTATTTAACCTTCCAGCGGGTGCGGCCGTCATACCAACACGAAAGGTCGCGTGCATTTCCGACATAAATTACTAAACAATTTTTATTTAAAAAGAAGCAAAAACAATGTAAATATAGATCGCAATAACAATATAAAATGACCACAGGTTAACTGAATTGATTTAAACATAATATAAGGGAAATTGCCGATATTTTGACAGAACAATTTGCATATAAAATATAGAAATGCAAAAAATACAAAATTTATATATAAAAAGGAAAAAGTAATTGAAAGTTAGATATAAAAAGGAAGAAAATAGTTTCATTGTTATTTCATAGTAGCGTTGCAATTTGAGCAAATGTGTTTAGTGGGCTCCAAATATATAAATTTCTGGCAAATCTCACAACTGAACCTCGTGATTCTAGTCCTAGGCTTTTCTTTTTGGCAGGGTTTGCATCTATTTTTCACTGACGTCGCATCTTCCACTTCAATACCTTGTTCGGCTTTTCTTTTTAGCACCTTTGATTTTAGCTCAATTATAGAAACGTGGTTTTTTTTTCTCTACATTTTCTTTCGTAAGTGCATTTGGCAACTGTCTCCAGTCTAAGACATCACAGATTTATTTGTAAAATCATACAAAATCAGATGTAACAAAAACTTACATGAACGGACGCGCGTATCTCTAAAATACAAATATCTGACCATCAGACATTCAGTTGTCGCCACAAACTTACGACGACAACTGGAAGTATATCAAAGGGAGGGGGACAAATAGCCAAGGACTGGCATTCTCATTGGCACCAGATCTAAAAGTATAAAACGAAATGCATCTAGTGTACCTCTCACATACGCGCTCCCGCTGGAAGGTTAACAATAACTTATAGGACGTAAAGGTTGCAGAGAGCAGCTTTAGTGAAAACACACCATATAAATATTAAAAGTTCTAATGTTCCAAAATTAAAATTTTAGAATAAACCTATTATAAACGATTTCTTAAGGACTAGAAATAATTTCTTCTTAAAGTACAGAATTTCTATGTTTTCAAACAGATAAGATACTCCAAGATATAAGATAGCAAATCAAAGAACACTTTAATAATTTCCATTGCTGAATTTTTCTGGCATTGACTTTCCTCGAAAAAACGAGTCTTCTGTATAAAGACAGCATTGATTGAAATTCTTTTTATCACCATTGCTTCTACTGGGAATGCAGCGGAAAACCTACAAAATTTGCATACTAACTGAAGGGGGTAATCTACTGCTGTTTCTTATTGAATTTCTAGTGATGTTAATGAACGCCGTTAAATTCCAGAGAAACTACTTACAATTTTTTCTGAAAAAAATGAGGATCAGACTTTTTCTTAAACTTTTACTCAAATAAGATACACCAAAAGAAGTTAACCAATCCAAAATTTTAGGAAGTAAAAATTTAGTGGATGAAAAAAGAATCCCCTTTAGCTGCTGTATTCATTTATTAGCAGACGATATTTATCCTTTCAAAATATTCTTTCTGTGTAATCACAGAACACTGAAATGAAGTATATTATCAATTCCTACTTATTATGCTGAATGATGAGAAATTTTTTAAAACTATTCTTTATAAATGGAATGAATAAAATTAAGAATAAAAACACGATGCTCTATTTTGAAATAATGTATTTCTTTCATAGATATTAAAAAAATTTCGAGAATAATAATTTCAATTGTGAAAATTCTAGGAATATTGTTGTTCTCGAAAACAGTAGGCCAAACAAATGTCTAAAATAAAAAATTGATTTTTTTTTATCTTTCCAATGTAATTCTTGAAACAATTATTTAAAAAGCAATGGTGAACGATTTCATAGCACTCAAATATTAGTTTTTGTTTTATTTTGAAATATTCAAAACTATTAATTTGTCAAATCCTATTAAGCATAATAACGAATCTTGTCCGGTACCATTACTCAGCAACTCAGAGTTTTTTGTGACACGGTGAGCTCTCTCCAGATCATCTTAAATAGAGTTACGGAGCATCATTAAGTATCGTAAACTGTAAATGCATCTTCAATTTATCAAATTTTGTATAGTCTACTCATTTATAGAAAATTTCAACGTTTTTCTCAACTAAAATTTGTTGAAAAAATCTTAAGATGCTCCGAAAATAAAATTTGAATGAATGCATTTCCAACTAGAAAATCTATAAATGATAGGCTAAAATAATATACATGTCCTTAATCCAGTAAAAATTGACTGTATTCAGTTGAATTTAGAAACTTTTTAACATTTCCCTTATTAAACATTATTGATGGAACTGTAAAATATTTTCAAAAGAAAATTTGAATAACTAAATTTAAAAATAAGTTATGAAACTCAAAACTGTTGTTTGCTGTTCCGCATGGAAAATTCGGCAAAATATTTTATCATTATGCCAAAACAATGAGAATTTTAAATTATATAATAATGGCAGTGTTTAAACAAATTACCGAAATGGACATACCATTTCAGAAAATCAATCACAGTCTGTTCTCTTTCTAGCTGAACAATCAACAACATATAAAGGTTGGAAATAAAATTCCTCTCGACAAACAGAAACGCAAAGGTAGATTCTTTTGCATTTAACGTATTATCTGGCAACACAAATTGTTGATAGAAACAGTCAAAATTAGGGTGTGAAAATCACTTTTCAGCGCTCCTAACTTTTAAGATATTGCAGTTATCAAAACACCTTAAATACAAAAATTGTTCGTCTTACTAAGGCGCTAATTTGGCTGACTGGAAGTTTTTTAAAATTGTCAATATTAAAAAAGTTATATCGAAATGAAAATCTTTACCTCTACCTTTTCACCTCTTTTGAGCTAGTCGGATCATTTACGAACTTGATCGCGATTTTTGTCATTATTACAAATATAGTCCGAGTTTTTTTTTTCTTTTTCTTACCATTCTTTTAAACTTTTTTTTGTTGTTATTACTGTTCAAATTTGTTTTTTTGAAAAGTTTTCATTTTGATAAACACCTTTATCTGAAAAATTTCGAGTTCTTTTCCGCTTGAATTAGCAATTAAATTTTTTCGAATTCTATCTTCGTTGATTAATAAACATAATTATCCTATGATGCAATTAATATTCAATGGAAGCGCTAATCTTTTGTAGCTTTCCTATTTATATATAATTTATTAATCAACTAAATTGATCAGATAAAAGAATAATTTGTTTCAACGTAGTGTCAAATAAGCCTTCCTTTCCTTTTGAGAAAAGTTTGTTATTCATTTTAGAAGTAATTGGAAAAAAGAAAATCGCTTTGAATGAGACCATTTCCATTTTTTTCCTGGTATGAATGCAGTATTTCATTCAAATTGGTATGATCTGAAAAGCTTACACTACAACAGCAATTATAAAGTTTAAAACGAATAATTATATATGTATTGAAATTATATACAAATATAAAATTCGTTTTGAATAGTTCTAAAATATTTTTTTAATCAGTCAGTATTGTTTATTCAAAAAATAAGTAATTAAAATATAATCGCTACACTGTTTTTGAAAAATGCAAACATCGTATTTGTAGAAACTTTAGTACTAAAAATAACACATAAAAAATGAATTCGATCCATTTATAAAATGTCTGTTATTACTTCAAACATTATTAAAATAATTATTATTAATTTAATCAATAATATCATTTTTGTCTGGTTGATATAAAAACAAATATTTAAAAAAAAGTCAACCACTTTATTTTATATATTACATAACTTCGCTTTTATTCAATCCATGGAGGTAAAATTTATGTAAAAGAAGCGATAATTATGTACAAGAAGAAATAATTATTTCATATGAAAATCCATGATATTTAGATATGCCATCATTTGTTATTTTCCCCTCATCTTCATGTCCATCTCTTGGAGAAATCTCAAAAGTATCACTTCACTAAGTGATAAGAAACTGAAGAGTCCCCCATTTCCAATCACAGCACCAATTTCATTAATCTTTATTTTATTGGGAAATTCGTGATGTTAAGACCATCAATAGCTGTATGCCTCCTTCTTTGTTTTACATTTTCTCCATTTATCCCACAATAAAATCGCAACTTTAACAAACGGACCGATTTCACCAGATAATTTCACCACTTTTCACGTATGGTTTACACATTTAGAATATTGAGCAATTTTTATCTAAAACAGTACTATCGTTTAGTATTATAAGATATAATTAATCAAAGTTAAATGATTAAATTAATTCTATTAAATAATTAAATTAATTCTATTAAATGATTAAATTAATTCTATTAAATAATTAGAGCTAACAGCTGCTCGTTGAAGGCAGCTAGTTTTATTTTAAATAAATCATGAACATGACAGCTGAGGCCATTTCATAATTGACCATGTTAGAGAGATAAGAAGGCGATCTCATTGGATTGACACAAATTAAAATAAACGATAATTAATAACCTAAAGAGTATTGGCTGCAACTAATTAATCTCGGTTTAGATATAAACTTATCTGTCAATGATTGACTTAATATATGATTTAAAAGGAAGTTGATTGATTAATGAAAAGTTTTACATAATTTAATCTTCAAAATTAATATCATTTAATCAGTAAGTAATTTAATTGTTTCTTCAGCATTAATTCAGTATGCATTGGTTGTTTTATTCTTAGTGTAGTTAACATTCACAAAAGTATCTCATCTTGATATTCATAATCACGCACATGAAAAACTATTTAATATGCCCTTGAGTATGGTTACTGTTGGTGGCAGGGTGGTAGGCTGTATACAAGAAGAAGACAAGAAGTATGGTTACTGTAGTGCTGAAGGTCGTTTAGCAGTCCAGCCACTAGTATTGATCCTGATTATGACTGATGATATCATGCTGAATGTCAAATTTTATTGTATAATGAATTCAAATTGGAGAAATTCTTGTAATTTTTATTTTTTGGTCTATAAAGTATAGAGAGTAATTCAATCGCCAAATTCGACCACATAACTGACGAATATTGTCGTTTCAAATTTCTTTGAATTTGAAAATAATGTATTTGAAATTACTTGAGAATACGATAATTCTAAAGAGCAAGAAATTATAGAAGAAATTTAATTATTAGTATTCACATCGCTATTGTATTTTTCTGTGAAATTTTGGATGAAAATCGTTAAAAGAAAGTATATCTAGCAATCTGTTAATTTATTTGAATATAGGGCCTCAAAAATGTAATTAACTAGAAGAGTACAAATTGGTATTTGTTTTATTACTAAAAATGTAAATATATATTAAAATTGCTCTCGGCTTGACTGTCTATCTGTCAACTCTTTTATGCTTATATGAAAGCTTTAATTCAAAATCATATAAAGATAATGGATTGAATTCTACATATGATTTGTGCATTAAAATCCCTGTTAAATTGTAGACCAAACTCTTCAAGATGCAGATAATTTGTTCATCCGTGTATAGTGAACATAACAAAAATACAATGAATTCCTGCTTTCTATAGTATATAAATTATTTTTATAACAGAAAATTGCCATGTTTATTGTCCCAAATTAAAACAATTGCACTCCTGTTATTCTAACGATAAGTTTCACTTAAATAATTATCCTACAATTTCCTGATGAATTTCAACATATGGTTTGTATATCAAAATCCGTTTTAAATTTTAGATCAAACTTTTCAAGGTGCAGATTTGACCATCCGAATATTCTGAACATAACAACAATACAATGAATTTCCCACTTTTCTATTGTATATAAAACCCCTTATTATAATACAATTACAGTGACTGTTATTATAAATAAAAGTTAATGCATTGCTGGTATTCTACCTGTAAGAAAATTGTTCTAAAATAATTATCCTACAATTTCCCGAACTTAGTGTTTCTGCAAAGTACATTATCTACAGAACTGCATTGAGTGCATAAAAAATTTAATTGGTAACAGTCACAAATTAAGAAACTCTTTCAGCAATATAATGTTTCAAATAATCCGTTTTCAAATTTCATACAGATTCTAGCCCGTTTTCGTTGGTCGGAAAACCGCAAGTTATTTGTTTCAAAGTATTAAGAAAAACGAAATTCTGATTCGTTCGTATGAAAAACAATGAGCAATAATTTAATACAGAGACTACAAAACCTTATTTTTTAAAAGGGATAACTGCGGAAATACAATAAAGCTTTCGTATTAAGGGAATCAGTTTAGATAACGCCATAGTCATCTGATAAAAATAATTACGCATTTCATCTGATATCTAACCGCAAGTAATTTAAAACCTGTTGTGGTGTCATTTTCTTTTTCATCCCATTCGGAGTGCAATGGATATCAAAATTGATTGGGTTATTGCATTTTATATATATAGTACTGGCACACAAAATAATTCTATTAAAAATAATTGATATATTTCATAATGAATGAGCAAATGAAAAGCATATTGCATAATATTAATAAAATTAACTCCTTGTGTTGAAATGATAAGTCGGACTTCTGGCATCGAATTGCAGAAAGTGCGATATTTAAATTGTTTTAAAGTAATTATTAATTAAAAAGATAAATCTCTTGGGCATGCATTTGTATCTCAAGTGCCCTTTCTGTTCTTATATTGTTAGAAAGGACATTAATTCCCTAAAACAAAATGTGTTTAGTTAAAAACTTAAATTCACAATCTTAAGATTAAAATCAGCAGACATCTTGAATTAACGAGGATAGCTCCGAAATTTGAGTCTTTGTTCAAGGATTTAAAAATTTTTTCACGGATTTGTTTAGAATTTCTGTGAAATCCCCTTAATTTCTTCATCTTTTAGTTTTCAATAAATAATTCAAATTAAAAGTAGATTAGCTATATTTCTTTACATACTGAAGATATCTTCGGAAATTAAACTCGATCAAAATTTAATCACCCAACTACGAATATAATCCATATGGAAAAATTTGTTAGATAGAATTATAATTTAATCATGAATTATATTATGTTTGCTTTTTTTATTTCCCTTTAACAAATGATGTAACAAATGATTAATCCTGTTCCTGTTACAAATGATTAATAATTTACAATTTCATGGAATAAATTCATGAATAGTTAATTATTACATAAGTTTTCAAAGCTACTTCGTAAATTAATCTTTACACTAATAATTATTAATCATAATTATTTTATTAGGTGACAATAAATTTATGATCATATAAAAAACACAAGGATAAATATTCCATTTTGCATTTTTTTATAAAAAATTTTATTTATAGATTTTTATGATTTAATAAAAGTTTAACTTTTTGCTGAATAAATTGACATATCAAGGAAAATTTATTTTAAAAGAAAAAAAAAATCAATTTTATGCATATAAAATAATGCTTGCTGGTGCTACATTCAGAATTTGAAATTTGATTCGATAGTCGCAATAAAGTAGTGATAAAAATTTTTATTTCTATGCTTCAAATATTTATTTTGAATCGCATTATTAGTCTCAAAGTAGTAGTTCCGAACAATACTATTTTGCAATTAAATTAGCAAATGCTTAGTTTTATTTTCATGAATTATTTATAGAAAATTAATACACTATTAAATAATTTAGAAAATAACCTAATACGCCTTATTTACTATTTTATTATTAGTAGTATCAAACTAACAACACAATAGAATGCTAATTTAAAAGACTTATATTTTGGAGAATAAAAGGTATTTAAAAGTGAATATACAACAATTATCATTTCATTATGGCAAACAAAACATTAAAAGATAATGAAAACAAAGAAGTTTTACCTTTTAAATATAAATAAGTTTACTAATTCTGTTAGTACACCGTACTACAAAATATTTTACACAAATAAAATTGTGCTTGCTAGTGTTACATTCATAAATTTATTTTGAAATTAGATCAGTTAGTAAATTTTATTAAAATGCTACAAATATTTTGAATTGTATTATTAAAATCAAAACAGTAATTCCAAATACTATTTCACAATTAAACTTGCAATACTTGATTTTATTTTTGATTATTGTTTATCGAAAATTAATACATTATTAAATAATTTAGAAAGAAAGCTGATAGGCATTGTTTACTGTCTAAAAATATCTATTTATTATTGATATGAAACCACTAATTAACCCAATATTAATTTAAAAGACTTACATTTTTGAGAATAAAAAGTATTTAAAAATAAATACAATGAATATTATTTGATAATTATCATTTCATTACAGGCAATGAACATAAAGACAAAAACATAAAGTACATAAAAGAAAATTAACATAAAAATAAAACAATAAATATAAATATAAAACAACAAACATATAAAAACATAAAACAGCAAACATGAATATAAAACAATAAACACAAACATAAAAGACAATTAATATAAAGAATTTTTACCTTTTAAATATATAAATAATTACCAATTCTGTTAGTACACCATTCTCCTCACAATGCATAAATAAGTCCACTCACTTGCTACTTTTTGACGATCAGTTTACACTGTCCTACTGGTCACTCTCGCCAGTCGAAACTGAATAAAGAGTCGAACAACAACTTTTTTTTCTTCTTTTGCTTGAGCTTGCACTTTTAGATTTCCTCTTCGATGAATGACCTTAAGGTTTCGGCGCGTAAAGGGGAAAAAAAGTAAAGCCGCAATGACGAAATATTTCCCAGGATTATGATCCCTGAGTTTTCCTCCTTTCGATAGTTTCAGAACGAGGCATTGTTTTAAACAGTTAACGAAAGAGATGGGGCAATCTAAAATGGTGGCGTCAGAAGTAAAGTTGTTGGAAAGATGATATCGCAAAATTTTTCGTCTGTCTGCTCCTTCTTTCGTAAGGTTTAGTTTGAAAGAAATGCAGAGTTGGAGAATATTGTTTCGTTTCATATTTGTTTTTGCTTGTTTTATTTATATTTAAACAAAGTACTCAAGAACAGATAATGTAAGCGTCAGAATATTCGATCGAGAAGGCATGATGAAGCTCAACGATTTAGATCTACCGCTCATAAATATCATATTAAAATTTTTTTATGTGAACCTACTTTTTAATATATTTGTAATTCAAAAATGTAACAAATTAGATGGATGTATAATTCGTTTCATTATCCTGAAACGGCCACTTTTCCACGATTTTATTTCATTAAGGGGTGATAAGCGGAAGGTTGAATGTATTCCTTAAATTCCCCCCAAAAATGAGATGTTTTTCTTTCTTACTCCCCTAGATGTGTGTGTTATTTATTGCCGCGTGTATGTATGTGTGTTTCGTGACCACACTTTATTTAAACTCAAAATCGCGTATTGATATAGCTAGTTCAACAAAACCTTCTAGAGTGGCACGAAGACACTTTTGCAGATTATTTCATGTAATATATTTAAAAACTACCTGGTACCCGGCCTGCTGCTGCCGCAGAAGAAATAATTTAGGAAATATCGTTTCAATTCGATATAGTTATCTTGTTTAGTTAAGAATGATATTCATTTTCTTGTCGGCAGTGAATACATTCATTGAAATTGAAGGATATGTAAAGAAGAAACATAAATGGTACTTATTTTACTTTTATTATTCTATTCTCCAAACAAATATTCCTTTTTATGAATTAGATTCGTATATTCTTTTAGAATGGTGAAGCTTGGTGTCCTTTCAGAATGGTAATGATAGAAACTTCTTATTGTATCTCGTGATTCATTAATATTCGCTCAGAATTCTCTAGTTTAATGTTGAAAAATGTGATTAAAATATATTCCTTTAAAATTGATTAAACATAGAAAATATATTTATATCATGAAATTTTTAATATAGTTGTTAGCATAATTTTTTGAGAACTAAGATGGTGCAAAATTATTTGTACAATAATACTTCCTGAAGTTACTGAAAAAAAAAACCCTACGCTGAAATTTTATTAAATGTTTAGTTAAAATTTCAAACCTATAAAATTGGTTGCTCTAGAACTTTCTCGCCCACTCTCTAATAAAACTCAGAGAAAGACATTGCATTTACGTCTAGCTTGATTTTAGCATCTTTACTGAATCTATTGTTCTCCTTGGCGAGTTATTTGGTGGTTAATTCTTAGTTAATAGATGCGGTAAATAGATCTGAAAATATTTTTTATACTTCAGATATTTGTTTTATGCCTATAACCTTCGCATAACTGCGAGCAATATGCTGTCGAAATTTTATCGGAATCGGACAAGAGGTATGGCAGTGCATAAGAGACAAACATTCATTTGTATTTATATAGATAATGATATACTTTAATAGAAATGTAGCATAAATTATTAACATGAATGTTTCTTTAAATATCGAAACATATAAACTATCATAATTTAAAAATCCTTATCATATTTTAAAGACTTTCCATATTAAAAGCAATTCCTCAAATGAAAATAAAATGTATTGAATAGAATAAACTCTTGATTATCTATTATTGTTAGTCTTAAAATATTGTTAAAAAATTCAATATCATATTAAAAAATTCATTTATTCTTCATGATTTTATGTTTCTGCCCCTTACATTGAATAGAAACTGCTCTGAAATCTCTTGACCCTTCAGCTGCGTATCCCGCTGTTTCTGCGGGTTGGCAATCAGTCCATTTTCTGTTTCATTCGGCGTTTTTCGCAGTTTAAATTGTTTATTTTTACGATTACAGAGTTTAATTATATTATATTATTATCGTGTAACATATAGCATAAGTTCATTTTCTTTGCAAACATCGCATCTAAATTGCATTTTTCTAGAATTACGCAGCCAGAGGGTTAATGTGCATTAGCACCATTTTCCTTCAGCATTATTAATTATATACAATGTTTACGTTTCATAAATGCACAAATAGTCCCAGTTTACTTCATTGTTAATTATAAATATCTCCTTTCATCTTCCCACTTTTGACGAATTAAATCCTAAGGCATGCTGAGAAAAACTGAAGGTTTTAGAATCCGTTGTCAACCATTACTTTAAAATTCAGATTTTACGCCTTTATAAATTTCTGCGAAATTCTGGAAGAAATCAACTTAAGAGAAGTCTTTGAAATACAATGCATGGATTTAAATATATGAATTATTATTAAGCTTCAAATGACTAAAATTCACAACCAATTTGAGTGTGAGAGGTTATATTCATTCAACTGTTCAGCAAAACGGGTCAGTATAATAGTTCAATTTTAACAGAATAATTTGGCGATCAGTGAAAGTTTCGCCACTTTTCCTTTGGAAGTTACATTTTTCTGACAGCATGTTGTTGATGCATTCTTAACACGTTGACTGCCGCGTGACTCGATTCCCGTGTCACTAAAATAAGGAAGTGTGTAATTAAAAGAAGAGGTCATCTAATTAGAAGAATGATTTAAATACCAGATAGGAGACATGGCAGCAAACATGTTAAAAATTAAACAATACATTTAAACATCAGAGTTCCAACATTTTTCCGTGTAAGTTATTGCTATCTTGTCCACGTAGTATAGAGAAAGCAGATTGATTGTCAAAAAATTCGAACTCGAGATTTTGTTGAATTTCCACATCAGAAAACACATTTTTTGGAAAAAGTCCCTCTGTCTGCGATAGAGGCTAATGCTAATCTAGAAATGTAATGAAGCTTCCAGGAAGTTATCTAAAGAGCATTCACCAATCCGAGATGATG
>JAPMOQ010004242.1:1357036-1371282 GCA_026543055.1 Argiope trifasciata
TTTTTTTTTCTGACTTCGAGAAAAAGTTTTGGAGTTTGACCGATTTTAAGTTGGGGAGGGGGCAACATTTTTCTAAGTATCAACATATGCATAATCTGATACTCATGTGATTGTTCAAACTGATTTAGACTGACTTATTACTTAAATTAATTAAGGCAAGCAATGACGTAAAAATAATGCTTCCAGATGATAACTTGAAATTTCCGATAGCAGATTTTGTTTTTTTTATAAACCATCCTGGTTTCTGCATTTCGATTTTTTTTTTTAACTTTCTTAAATCTAGAATTACAAGGTTGTGAAAAATAAGACAATTATGATTCTCTAGTTTGTTTAAAGACGCGCATAAAATTTACATATTACATAAAAAGTCAATTATATTATTTATAATATAAATTGGAAGCTTTGGTTCTGATAAAATTTCGGTGAACTTCTTATCCGGTTAAACTCGACGATGGCAACCGCACGTTACGCAACTGAAGCCACAGTGAACATGTACATTCAGCGTGACTGCACGATTGCATATCTCATGATTTTGAAACAAAATTCTTTTCAAGATCATTCTACGCAAAGATCTTAAGAATAAATATTCCTAATATTTCATTTAGCATTATCTTTCTGGTAGCAGTAATCAAACACCTGTTAACATATATACAGTCACATGTCCACAGTCACGATAACCGTACTTTTTTGTATTTGAAAAGTTAACCTCTTAACTGGTTTATTTTTACTTCTATCTAATGAGATGACATTTTTAATCCTTTTTATTTGTCACTTTTTTATTTTAAGAATTTTTAATCATTTTTATTTATCACATTTTTTATTTTTAAGAATTTTCAATCATTTTTATTTAAATGAAAATTCCTTAAATATTTGAGTTACTTTTATTTAATTTTCGTATTGAACTACAACTTTTAAATTTAAATTTGCACCAAAAAGACATGCTAAACAAAGTTTTCTTCTGCTTTTTTTAAAAAAATCTTATCCTTATCTCTGGTGAATATAGGGGACATTTCTCTAATGAAATATTTCTGCACAATTCGTGAACACTTTCCTCACGAGCTACTGATCGCCCACACTTCACGTGAACGTCTACTTATCCTTGACTGCCAAGCAAACATGAAATTTTCTAAATAACAGGAAAACGCAGTCATCTTATGTTAGGAAGAGAAACTAATCCCGTCGCCTCCATCTTGAAACGATATAAGACTGATTCTTGGATTTTGTAATATTTATTGTATAAAGCATAATTTTCAGCAATAATTTGTGTAATTTTTATAATAAGCCACGGTTCTGTGATTAAAACTCGTTTCTTAAATGAACCCCTGTAAAGGATCCGGCTGCCATCTGATTTGCTATCTGTTGAATTACTTGAAAACTGAAACTGCAAAACAATGTACTGCCATAGAAAGAGATAGTTTGTAACTTCTTATTGTTGTGATAATTTATACGTATTAAGGAATGAAAATATCCCTGGTTACAGAATTTTTCCAAACGAACACAATGGGCATGGAAAATCTCCTGAATAATTCTACAGATTCGAAACGATGTAAAACAACAAATTTGTATGAGGGGAAATAGATTCAGTCCAGCACTATATAACAGAATGAGTCGAACTCAATGAAATAAGAGAAAAACTCATTAGAGATTTATTTTAACATAATATTAAAATAAATTAGAATTTTAAAAATATTGAAAGAAATGATGGAAAAGATTTTTAGCCTTTTACCAATAGTCTGAAGATTCTTTGAACTTTTGTGGCCCGTGGTTTTCCCATTCAAAAATCTGGATAGTTAATGATTATAACAGCCATTTATAATAAACTCTGTTCATACGGCTTAGTCCTGTGGTAATGTGGTAACAGGCTGTAACAAAAATAATGAGAGGCACAAACCATGATTAAATACGTTTGATGCCTTGATTCACTCTTTGGTCCATATATCTAATTAGATAACCCCTTTATTTGCTATCTTCTAACTGTAGTATAGGAAAAGTAATCTGATTTGATTTTGAGAGTAAATCAGAGGTGGATTATGTGGTCTAGTCAATAAAGTCAGGTTTCAGGAACAAAAGGCTAGCATTTCATCTTTTAAATGTAGTATAAAAAGAGTAATGTGATTAAGGAGGACTCTTTTTATGAACAGTGAATCAAAGGTGAGTTATTTGGCTCGGTCAATAAAGTCGGGTTTCGGAAGTCAAAAGGCTGGTATTCTACCTTTTAATTGTGCTACAGAAGCAGTCATCTAATTAGATAGCGGAAGTGAATCAAAGGTGAATTATGCAGCTCTGTCAATAAAGTCTGGTAGCGCGAATAAAATGCTAGTATTTAGTTTCTCATCAAATAGAAAGCACTGCTGATGGGGTAAGGATTTGGTTTTTAAATTGGAAGATGGAAAGTTAAAATTCAATTTTACTGATAATTTTCCGGTGCCTAGAGCGCATTAAATCTATCCTCATATATCAAATCATCGTTACATAATTTATGTAACATTAAAGTGTCGACAGTCGAATGACATGCTTCCTATTTGATGTTGAGGAGGGTTCGTTATCAAATATCCATCAAAACAAATAGCATATCAAAAATTGAATGCTAAACTAACAAAGCTAAACCAATCAATTGTTTTTTGAATACGGCATTATATAAAAATAATAAAATAGATATCAAATAAAGAACTTTTATACAACCAAACAGTAAATACATTTCTTACAGATATTTTTAAAGATTCTCAAGATATTAAAATATTAATTCGATAAATAATTACTCTTATATTGGTAAAAAATTAAAATGCAAAAACAAGGGGAGCCATCGGCGAAGCAAAGGTTATGCTCATTTGGCGCACGTTAGAGGTCCAGAAAATGATGAATAAAATGAACACTTTTCAAAAATATATAGATATCATGATAGGTTTTTTTTTGTCTAATGCTCGGTACTCAAGTACAATTTTAACCTGCAAACCAATTGCGTCAAAATAGGGAAGAGGAGATAATTGCTTTAACTTATATTAAAAGAGGTAATTTATGTTCTTATATTATAGAACTCTATTTTGTTTATCATGTTTTATTCAATTGGTTCTATGAGATATTTCAAAAAGTAATAATTTCTAATTATTGGCTTTGAAATATTTCAAAATTATTAAGTTATCGTGATTGGTTGATCAAAGTAATATTGTTTCACGTTCTCTTTGATATTATTGTGAACTAATTTCAAAATGCTCCAAATTTACTCTCAATCTATTTTTTTTTAAATGCTTAGAGGATAACTTTTCTAAACACGTTCCATTTTTACATTATTTCAAACCTCTAAATCTTCTAAATCATTAAAAAAAGTAAAATTACTTATGTTAGATTCTGACACTTTAAAAAATGATGGCGGTAAAGTAAAAATAAACAAATTATACTTATACCAAAGTTTAATTTCTATATTCTTTTTTTATCATGCTTATTTTATTGTATTTCAGTATTTAGAATCAAACTAAATATCATTTTTATCTTAAAAATTGCTTAATAATATACATTCAAAATTCTCTTTGCAAGAACTCTCATAATGAAATATTCGTATAATAAGGAAGACAAAATGTTTTAAAAAAACTTAAAAAAAAACAACCGATATTTCGAAAACGGATGACGAGGAGAAATCATGAAATCCTAAGTGGGATTATCCTGTAATTGAATAAATTCTTCCACTTATTTTAGAACATATTAATTACAAACAAATATAAATTAAATTAATCATTTAGTTAATTGAAATAAAAAATATCAGCTATAAAATTAAATTATTGTTGATAAAAATAATTATGAATTAAAATGCACGAAATCACTTTTAAATATTATATCTGGGAAATAGAAATTGACAACTTCACACGGGAATTTATTCCCAAGAGCTTTAGCATGCTTTACATAACTAATATGCTTATGGTAGGAGTTATCTTCCCGAAACTTTCGGCCATACTTCTAATGAAGATGTTATTGGGTTGTTCGGAAAGTCATTTCGTTTTTTTTTGTCAAAATGAAAAGAAATTTTCGTTTAATGAATAAATTATTTATTAAATTATAAAATTGCCATTCTGGTCTAATACCTTTTGCCATATTTTTGGTAGTAACATGATTACACGCTCATAAAAGTTTTGGTTTTTGCTGTAAAAAAAACTGATCGAGGTGGTTTTTGGCCTCCTCATTTGAAGGAAAAATTTTGCAAATCAGTTCTGGTACTGATGTACTGTTAACACATCTTCTCCACACATATTGGCTAATTTATTTCTGGCTTGACAGCATTTTTACCTTTTATATAGCAAAAAAGAAAAAAATGACGAAAATGCTGTTTATTGCTCTCCATATTTAAAAGGGCACCATCCAAAAACTACTGCGAAGAATCAGCTGCACTTTTTCACACTCAAGCCTTGCTATATCAGCTCTTAAAACATAAAATGATTTTGCGGTTTAAGTATGAAATTGGGTGCGAAAAATACAATTAAATCCTCTGTCGGGAAAAAACGAAATTACTTTCCGAACAACCTAATATCTTCTTCACTCTGAGTAAAATTGTGATCTTTGGGTATAATATGATTGGGCATAGTGTATTTGATTACCGCCATCTAGCTTTAAACCTGGGATGATGTCCCAAAAACTTCAGCTGGAATGATGTCCCAAAAACTTCCTCGCATACACTCTAATAAAAGTCTTATCCTCCCTTCCATTGCATAATATTGTGGACCCTTGGTTAAAGCTTCGAATATTTTTCATAGCATTAATGAATGATAGTTAAAAAATATAAACCTTTGACTTTAATTTAGCATTTTTATTGAATCTATGAAGGTAATATGTATTTTGGGTGCCTTTTATTCCTCCGATTAGTTCCATATCGCCAAAATCCCTGCATCTAGTTCAAACCATTTTTGAGTTATCACGATTACAGAGAGACAGACAAACAGACAAAACATGGATATTTATCGAATTCCCAGGCGTTTTTTAAAATTATTATTTCAATATTTTCTCTTTGAATACTTCTAGAAACTAAAAAATGTCCTTGTTAAAAGATGATTTGATGAATGTATTCTAATAATTATGGCTTCTTCTAATATGAATTCATTTCTGTATGTCTTTATTTGTATCCCAATTAACATTCATAATTTAAAGGAAAAAAATATTCTAATATAATAGCTACGTTTCAATTTCTTTGGCAACTTTTATTTATATATTTTATTTATTAATGAAATTTCTATCCTTTTTCCTCAGTAACCTGCTTCTTTTTAAGGATAATGCTTAATATGAGAATGTAAAAAATTATCTTTTCATGCTTCTTTTTTTTTTCCTTGGATGTTATAATCATTCATTTTATTCTGTTTACGCGTTTCAAATTCTTGGTATCTTCTAAAACCCTAAGCACATCATCCTCAAATAAGCCTTATGTTTCTTTTTACGCTTATGTACAAATGAAATAGAGAAAGTAATCGTGTGGTGAAATGTAGATTATTATGATCCGTGCAGGAAGTAAAAAGACGTATGTTTTCAGGAACATTTCTTTAATAATCTTATTAAAAAAAACATAAGACGTTCACTGAACAAACAAAAACCTAAGACAAGACAATCACTCGCGCAGCTTAACATAATATTATCACATCTCATTCTAATTACACTCACGATGCATTATGGGATAGAATATGGAGGAGGGGATTAATCTGGCATCGCCATCTAGTATCAAAAGAGCAGAAAAGAGCAATGTAACTGCTACAAAAAAATTCTGAATTCGAGATTTTGATGACTCTCCACGTTTTAGACCTCCATGAGTTCGAAAGGCAAATTTTTTTTTGAAAAATGTTCGCCCGTCTGTCGGTCTGTGACAAAACTAAAAAAAAAAACTTTGAGCTAGGTGTTTCAAATTTGGTATGCACCAAATTTGCAGATTTCAATCAAATTTAGAGCAAAACTTTTTCTGACGAAATCCGCATATCCAGCTGTTTGAATATAAGTTAAAAGAATAATTTCAAAACAAAGAGAGCTAGGGAAGATAAAAACAAGTACACAGATTAAACATCTATAGTGTAGACACTTGACAAATTTTGAGCCAAAACCAACTGTAGTTGATTGAATGCCGTTCTGAATTTTCAGAAACACTTTAATGCGATAGTTCAAAAATGCAATGATTTAAATGTATCAAATCTGGTAGTATGGTTTTGGGTCCCCAAGTGCAATTTTTTGTTAACTTCTTGTTTTAATCGGCTGAGAAAAATGTGTATAAAACACAAGTATGATTTTTCAAATCGCCAAACAATTCGCCAATAAAGGCAGATAGACTCAGTAAAAATACTCAATTCACGCCAAAATTTTTTTCTCAACTATTGTACACCATTACCAAGTAAGGCATTCTATGGTATGACGTGTATAAGGAAGTATACTAGAAAGTTTCGGTGAGATCAATTCCAGATTGTTTTTAACACTGATATTTATAAACATCAAATAATAATTTTCATAAAGTTCTACAAAAATATTATCTTTTCTTTCCCATCCTTCAGACAGCTTTGGAAACTTCAAGCGTTCGCCGTTTTTTGATAAAGAACAAGTTTTTTTATAAGCCTTTATTTAACATGTAATGGTGAGAAAAGAATCTTTCCAAGATACCAAGCTTTTTATTAATATTATTTTCATCTGGATTTAATACATCTAGAAATTACGAATCAATCATTTCCCGCTGAAATTATGATGCCCGGATGTATTATAAATGCGGTCGTCAAGAGCAATAATTGCAACCTGATTGCAATATTTATTTTGAAATATCCACAAAACATCCAGTGGTGCTCATTGTATTTTATTTTCTGTAGAATTAAGACTAAATATTTTTAATCCCTTTTCGAGATATATGGAATATACAACGAGAATCGGGCAGAACTTATTGATATAATGCAAAAAGGCTGCCTTGAGGATAGTTTTATACGTATTTGTAAATAGTCAGTATTCATTGGAGTTATACTCCATTTTGAAACGATCTAATAGCAATAGAGGAATACTAGTGTAATAAATAGTTTTTATTCTATTGAAAATATATATATATAAATAAATCAAAAATCTGTCTGAGTATTATTAATATGAAAATAATGCATTTTATAAAGAAATATTCCAAAAGTTTTATTTTTAAGCGACATAGGCATCAAAATTCGCTTTAAATTATCTCAATAGGAATTATTAATATATTCTTAACAGTATTACAGTAAAAAATCTTGATTTTTGAAAAAGATATCAAACTTGGGAGATTTTTTTAAAAACTTTTTCCTGCATTCAGTATACGGATTTTGGTATAATCTGTAGAAAACCGCCAAAAAATTTCTAGTAAAATTTTAGGATTCAGAGCTGATATTATTAGAGTTTCTTAAAATATTAAATTCATTTCATGCAATTCCATCGATTCGTTTTTTAAATTATTTTTAGACAATTTATAAAATCTTTTTCATGCTTTGAAAACGATTGAAACTCATTCAAAAATGTCAAAAATAGAAAAGACGATAAAAGTCTGAAAAGAATAATTCAAATTTGAAAACACAATATGAAGCGCAAAATTGAAATGGGAAAATGAAGAATTTCTTAATCAATGTTCTAAAAAATTACGTAAAACTAAAAATAAATGTCTATGATAATTTAAATGTCAAATATTACAAAGTTTAAATCTTAAAATTTACAGCTTACTCAATCTATTTGTGGCAATCATTAGAGGTAGGCAAATTGACTCTTAATTGGAAAAATGAATAAATGTCGGTTAGAATTACAATTTTAGTTTGAACCAATGTATTCCTAGAAAAATCGCGACTTCTAAATTATTTAAATCCTTGATTCTATTGGTCATATTAAAAAAAAAAAACTTTGATATGCTAACATTTTACACAAGAAAAATCCCTTCTACTGTGGCTAAAACGCATCGAAATATAAAGCTGTATATATTGCTTTTTCAAATGATTTTGAGACTTTTCAATGGTCATTTTTTCGAAGCAAACGTTGATTCTAAAATAATGAAATTTAAAACTTAATAATTCAATAAATGTTGGTATAAAAAGAGGGCTTATTTAAAAAAGCAAGTCAAGAATATTTTACTTAATATGATTATTAAAATTAGGGCATTGTATAAAAAATTATATTTCTTAATTATTTTAGTAATGCATTTCTTGATTCAAAAGCAAATGATTCTTCACCATTTTCAGCCTTTTTGAATTAGAAGTGATTACTAAATTTTTAGTTGTTTAAATGGTGAAAAAATGAAATATATGTTGAATGTTTAAAAATTTATAACTAGATCGAGATTAGAGAGAGCACCCTGAATATAATATTATAGACATATTTGTATATGCGCAAATATTGCTAAAAATCTGTAAATTATATAAATCAAAAGTTTAAAATAAATATTACCTTAATCTATAAATATATAATTAAAAATATCTAAACTTGGGAAGAAAATAATGGGTGATAGTATGAAATTCTGAAGTTTGAACAAATAAAAACAATTTAAAAGGAAAAGCAAATTTGGAAGATGAAACTCTCATTTGCATAAGTGGTACTATAGGCTTAATATGGTAGAATTCATATAGATTAACTTAAAAGCAGATTGGAATTTACATACAGATAAGCTTTTCAACGAAGAGTGAAGACTTTTAGACATCTCCCCGAAATCTGATATAAAAAAACTTTTGTAATTGATAATCTTCCCAGAAATTATTTACTTGATGTAGGAATGTCTTTTAACTAGTTATTGGTACATAAAGGTATGGCAATATAAAACAAATGTAATTGTCATTACGTATTTAGCCCCTGCGTCTATCATTAACATAATATAGATGAGACTTACCTTTATGGCACAAAACATTCTTAATATTATTGCAAATACTACCTGAAATACTTTATGGATCAATTCTCATAAGAATATTATGAGATTATTATATACATCTTCATGGTGTGCCCGGAAAATTTTAATCAGGTAAAAACTATTGCCAAAACTACGAAACAAGACTTACCTCGTCTGCCATTTTCTTTTCCATTCTTTAGCTGCTCTTTCTTCCACAAATGGCAATCAAATAACTGATCGAGAATTCAAAGAACGCGTTTCACGTTATTCACATCTTGTGCTAATAACTATTTGTTCATGAAGCTAATACCTGATACCTTCATGCCAGCTTAAGCGAATGAAATCGGAACTGGTAGAAAATCACCTGCTTCTACCAAATAGATGGTCCACTTCCTTTTGAGGAAGATGTCAGATTAAAATATCTATCACACAATAATTCTCTGAAGACATTGTATTCTTTTCATTGAATAAAAATGTGCAAATATTAATTTTAGTTGTTAAATAAGTCAATAGTAGATTTTGGCCACCAGTACATTCGCCAGTAATATTGGGAAAGTTTCACTTAAATCTCTGATTAATCCCTAATTTATTATGACTTTCTTAACATAATAGATATTTTTCTATAAAAATCATGTACCATAATTCCTTTGTTATCTAAATCAGTGTTTCTCAACCTTTTAGTATCCACGGCCCAATTTTCAATCATAATTTTCATCGCGCCCCCCCTCCCCACCGCATACAATAAAATGTATACAATAATAATATATTTTAAGTATTATGGCGCTAAACCTACACTACAACCTTAATTTTAAACTTTGCAAATTACCAAGAATACAGAAAATTATTGACATTTCGCAACACTGATCCTCAGCATTGAAAAAACAAGAATCCTATGTCTTTTTATTGCTCTTGTGTCCCGCCATGTCGGGGATTCTCACGGTTTCGCGAGCAGTTTCAATTTGTCTGGCCAGCTTAAAAGTTAAGATAGGAGCGTGCGCAGATGTGAACAAATGTTTTCTCATAGGGAGAAGGAGAAAGTTCTATGACGCCAATTTCAATTCCAGACAATTTCATTCAAGTCGATCCTTCTATCGCTATTGAATCTATTCTGAATGTCTATGTTATATATATTTTCGTGCAATTGCAATTCACCGTATTAAATATTCGCGGCAGCAGATTTATGCAGAATGATGGATAAAATTTAAGCAGGCGTAAGCGAGCATTAGACGATAGACAAGCATCAACAAGTACACAGACGAGCGTGGCTCCGAAAATAAAATCAAGAAAATATTCTCAAGAACACTTAAATTTTGGGTTCACTAGTACTGAAGTAAATGAAGAAGTCAGGTCTCTGTGTATCATTTGCTCAAAATTGTTGGGGCAGACAGCATGAAACCTAATAAACTTAAACGACATTTGGAAACGCTTCAAAGTGAGTACGTAAGCAAACCCAGAGAATTCTTCGAATTAAAATTAAAATCATATGAAAAGAAAATCATTGTTTAAAAAACTTTGTCTGTGATGAAAAAGATTTAATTGCCTCTTACAAAGTTTCATACACTGATGGAAAAAAAAATTCCAACATTAGGAAGGAGCTGTGCTAGATAAACGAAATTTGGTAGGAGTGTTTATACATCTGAAAGATGACATCGATTCAAATTTCGAGCTACGCCCGTAAGTGTGGCGCTAGTAGCGACACTATGAACATGCAAATGAGGTTTGCTTTCAATAAGCGCTGTAAGGTTCGTGATCTTTATTTACAGCTGAGATTTGACGTAGTGGGTTAATGTTAGTCAAGGATGCCTCTGAGAAGACGAAGAAGCCATTATCAACAGCTCACTGAGTTTGAACGAGGTCGTGTTGTAGGGTTACGAGAAGGTGGGTTTTCTTTCCGCGATATTGCTGAAAGATTTGGCAGGAATGTATCCACTGTGCATGAGTATTGGTGGCAGTGGTCAAGGGAAGGTACTGCCTCAAGAAGACCAGGTTCCGGGCGGCCACGTGGTGCTATTGAGAGGGAAGACCGTCGTATTCGGCTTATGGCTGTGGCTAATCGTACTGCGTCTGCAGCTGAAATTCGAGCTGCAGTTGGCACCACAGTGACACAAAGAATTGTTACAAATCGGTTACTTCAAGGACAGCTCCGAGCCAGACGCCCTGTACAGTGAATGCACCAATGACTCCAAACCACTGCCGTTTGCGACGTGAGTGGTGTCAAGCTAGAGCTCATTGGAGGACGGAGTAGAGATCTGTTGTGTTTTCTGATGAAAGCCGGTTCTGCCTTGGTCGCAGTGATAGCCGTTAGTTGGTTAGAAGGAGGCCAGGTGAACGCCTGCTAGTGACCTGTCTGCGGCCTAGACACACAGGGCCTACTCCTGGAGTTATGGGTTGGGGAGCAATTTCGTATGACAACAGGAGCCCTCTCGTGGTTACCCCACGCACCCTGACTGCAAATTTGTACGTCAGTCTAGTGATACAACCTGTTGTGCTGCCATTCATGAACAGCATTCAAGGGGGTGTTTTCCAACAGGATAACGCCCACCGTCATACGCTGTTGTAACCCAACATGCTCTACAGAGTGTCGAAATGTTGCCTTGGCCTGCTAGATCACCAGATCTTTCTCCAATCGAGCACGTATGGGACATCATTGGACGACAACTCCAGCGTAATCCACAACCAGCATTAACCGTCCCTGCATTGACAGCCCAAGTGCAACAGGCATGGAACTCCATCCCACAAACTGATATCCGACACCTGTACGACACAATGCATGCACGTTTGCATTCAGAATTCTGGGGGTTACACCGGTTACTAATGCACCAACATTTCACATTTGAAATGGCTCTTCTCGCCAAAAGCTCTACCTGTGATCTTGAAACTTTAATCAATTAAATATGTTACCTAGACAAATATAATCCTAAAATTTCATTACTGTACAATATTTTTTTCTTGGTGTTGGGATTTTTTTCCATCAGTGTATAAAATAGTCAGATGTAAAAAGCCTCACACCATTGGTGAAGAGCTTATTTTGCCAACCGCAATTGAGATTGTAGAAATTATGTTTGGAGATAATTTTGCAAAACTATTGCAATCTATACCTCTTTCAAATGATACTGTTGGCCGTCGAATTGCTGATATAGCTGAAGATGTAGAGTGTCAGCTTTTGTCGAAGTTACGTGACAAATTGTTTTCAATACAACTCAATGAGGCAACAGATAGTAATAAAGATGCTGATTTCATTGCTTATGTTAGATTTTGTGATGATTTGTCAGTAGTAGAAGAATTACTTTTCTGCAAACCAATAGAACTCAAAGCAACAGCACTCGCATTATTTGCTATCTTAAATGAATTTATGAACGAGGCAAACACAGAATGGAAAAATTGCGTCGAAATATGCACCGATGGTGCTCGTTCTATGTCCGGAAGATTCCAAAGTATTCAAGCACTTGTGAAACAAAAATCGCCACAGTGCGTCTGGACACATTGCATGATCCACAGAGAAGCTATGGCTTCGAAAGAAATGAGTCCTGGTTTGAATATTTTGTTAACTACGGTTGTAACCGTAGTAAATTATATAAAAATGAGACCCCTGAAATCAAGAATCTTTTCCGCACTTTGTAAAGACATGGGTGCAGTACATTCAACGTAACTATTTTATTGCGAGGCAAGATGGTTATCACGAGGGAAATTTTTGCAACGTGTTTAGGAATTAAGAGAAGAAATCACCATTTTCCTAGAAGAGGAAAACAGACCGGAAGCAGAGAATTTTCGCGATAGTTTATTTGTGATGAAATTGAGCTACATGGTCGACATATCCGAGAAATTAAATAACTTGAATCTTCAACTGCAAGGACCAAATACACATATATTGGATACGAGTGTTAAAGTTAATGTTTTTTGTAGGAAATTGGAATTGTGGAGCAGAAATTTAAAGCAAGAAAACTTAACAGTGTTTGCAAATTTGAATGATTCTAATAAAACTTACAAGGCTGAAGAACAACATGTAAAAGTTGTTTTTGTAACCATTGAAAATCATTTAGCAATGCTAGCAAAGAATTTTAAAAAGTACTTTCTTGCTGACGGCAAATCAAGTTACAAGTGGGTGAGGGATCCGTTTCAAAATACTCCCGAAGGACTCTCAATTGAAGAGAAAGAAACCTTCATAGACTTCACTGCAAGCGGTGAAACAAAAGACAATTTAGTAATAAATCACTCTTTGAATTTTAGGCAGGAGTGGATGATGAGTTTTCTGCACTAAAAAACAAGGGAATTTCGCATTCTACTACCATTTTCAACATCCTACCTTTGTGAAACTGGATTTTCAGCCGTGGCTTCTTTGAAGACAAAATATATATCTCAGCTAAATATAGGAAAAGAACTGAGAGTGTCTATTTCTAATATTAAACCCTCCTACGAAAAACTTTGTTCTGCAAGACAAGTCCAAGGAAGTCACTAATAATTATTAAATTTGTTTTTAATTTAGTAAGTTGTTTTAATTTAATAAGTTAGTTATGAAATATGTCCAAATGTATTTTGTTTTGTATGTGTGTGTGTGTGTTCTTTCCTTTCAGTCACTTAATCAATTTTTTTAAATAACATTTTTTCTTGGATATGCTCGCCCCCCCCCCATTAATGTGCTTGCGCCCCCTAGGGGGGGCGCGCCCCACAGGTTGAGAATCACTGAGTTAAAGCTTTAATAAAAAAACCTTTGAAGCAAATTTATGTTATAGGGCATACATTTTACCTTCACAATCTTTTTATTATTTTAGTTTAAAAAGTTGTTGATAGATGACGTTGCAAGCCCCTTAATTGCTCTTCCCGCATACAAGTAATTAAAGTACGCAACCTCAGAAGGGATTAACGGTTTCGACTTTAAAATGAGCATTCTGTGATTTAAAGAGCATTAGAAAACTAAACAGTAAATTCTGCAGGAAAGTTTTAATAATGGCGTATTTGCTAAAGGGGAGGACTTTTTTTCATTTTTTAAACAAGAGGCTTTCAGTGCAAATTCCAAACCTCTAAGGAATCACTGACGAATACAATAAGGTTACTGTACGATAAATTCAAATGAACAGGTAATTTTGCGCACGAGGAAGTTGGAAATGCTGTGCGACACCATTCGACTATTACAAAAGCAAGTGTACAGACCGTTGAGGAAGCAACTGAACGCTCCCCTAGAAAATCAGCTAGAAAACTGCTGTTGCATGTCAAATGAGCAAGCAAAACGGAGACGAGTAAGATAATGCGTGATTTTTTAGCCTTGTTCCAGCATAAAATTCAAATACAACTACAGCTTCGTACCGTATCCTTAGAGAAAAGGAACCTATTTGCTAATGAACTGATGGGTATGATTCATTTAGTCGCACCACCATGGTTCATGTAAAGTGGCGCGATGCCTCATTGTGCTCCTGATGCTTTTCATTGTTTA
>JAPMOQ010004242.1:1371292-1500379 GCA_026543055.1 Argiope trifasciata
CTTATTTCCGAGAGCAAAGGGTTATATTACCCATGCTTCACAGTAAAGGAAACGGTCAATCAATGACGCATGTACAGCCATTGGCCGCTTACCAGAAAATGTCTACTGATTACTGTTAGTAGTGAGCATTTTAAAAATATTATGCGTTCTTCATTTATTAAAAAATTTCGAAAAATTGTGATGTGATTTTCAATTATTTTATGATTTAGATTTTTACTGTTTGCAGCGCCATCTATCGATAACTTTTTGAACTAAAAATCATGGGCGGAAAAATTTATGTTCTGTAAGAACGGCTATTTTCTTTTTTAACTTGTTTTTACGTTATTTATTCTTGAAAATAGTAAGCCCATTTTATTAAATTCAGCCAAGTTCATCCAAGTAAAAACACTAATATTGCGAGTTATAATTTCTTGCCAATTATATATCATTCTTAAGCAATAAAGTGAAAAAAAAAAAAAGAAAGAAAGAAAAGATTCCATAAGAAATGGAAATACAGAAATTATTTTTCGAATTTTATAATTATTTATTTTATTTTAAAATTAATTTCATGCTTTAGTATAAAATTGTATTCTTGAGTAACAATTTCTCAACGTATTTAGGAATTTGGAGAATGACACAAATTTGACAACTTTTGCTACAACATGAAAGTATATTTAATAAAATTTTCAATAGCAAGTAATCCAAATATAAAAATAATTTGTCCTAGGAAGCCGAGTAGTAAACAACAATTATCAAGTTCTGGTATACTGACAGAAATGATGCATTTTGTGTTTAACAGAGTAATGGTGAAAGTCAAATATGCATTTGGGATGCCTTCCTTTCAAATAGTCTAGTTCAAAATTATATATTTCTGTCAATTTTTATCAAAAATCCCTTACACAATTTTAGTAGGCTAGTTGTTTGCATTTTTGAATTTTATCGTTCTCAAAAGAATATAATCCGTATTAAATGAATATTAAAAAAAAAAAAAATTGTCAAGAAAATTTAAAATTTGCAGATTCATCAAAATCTTATGGTTGCATTTTCTTTTGAGATAACAATTCTTTCTCTCAAGAGATCAAAAGGTAAAATGATTTCCCTAAGAGACAACATATAGTAATTTAATTGTGGCTAATAATTAACTTCTAATATGTAAGCATTTGTTTCTACTAGAAAAATGCTATAAATAACATTAAAGTATTTCTGAAAAAATTGTGAAGCTTCAAATTTTATGTATTCTTTTCTTTTAAGAGTCAATAACATTTTAAATAAAAGATGTTAACTCTTCTGCAACTAAAATTGCCTGAAATATAAAGCCTTGAATTTTGAATTAATCAGTGACAGAAATACCTCAATTAATAGATCTTTGAAATGGTTTAATGAATTAAAGAACAGAAAGATTTGTTGATTAATTTTAAGTGAAATTCAAATAAATTATCTAAAAAGCAAAATTTATTAAAAAAAACTTTATTACAAAACAAAACTGATAAGATGATATATTACAAAAATACACCCATACCGAAAACTTCACAATTCCAATATATTTGAATACTTGAGATAAATTGTATATGCATGACCAGCATGAATATCATAAGAAATAATTCAAATTACAGAAATATAAACACATCAGAATTCTTAAATGCATCAGCATAAATATTCGATTAAAAAAACTCACACATACATTTTTTTTGTTAAATTCAACAAATTAAAATATTTTTCAACTATATACAAAAAGATTTTAAATAAGAATTGGTCACAAAAATGTATAATTTCAGCAAAATACCACTTCTATTTACAAATAATTTTTTCCTGATTTATTGCTTACATTGCATATATGTGCAAGACTCATAATTTAAAAAACAGTTTTCACAGGTTTTCAGATGTGTCTAATGTTAAAATTTGGCAAATATTCAAACTTTTATTATATATATATACATATGTATGTAATTTTTATAAACTATTATATTAGCTTATTTTGTACATTTAATCTGTAAATTATTATGCCTTGAAAAGTCATTGTATTACTCTAAAGGAAATCAAATATGCTTTAAATTCAAATGAATTGTATAGAAATATGTTTGAAAATGATGAATACAAATAAGTAAGCTTTGTAAGTGCCTCTACTATGAGAAATAACATTCCTCTTGAAATGAAATTTGGGAAAAAGATGAAAAAAGTCAACAAAGACAAATACCCAATTAAATATTTTTTTCATACATACAAAAAAAGCTAATTCTTTAATTATAAATAAAACCATTAAAATTCAAAAAATAAATTTTTATCTAGTCAAATCCTAATTCTTATATAAAAGTAAAATTTTAAGTGTAAGCAATTTTAAATTTTTTTTACACATACATTTCTTTAAAATTTCAGCATTGTAATAATAATAAAAATGTCCAAGAGATTTTGGGTAATGCTTAATTCTTAAAAATATACAGAATAAGAATTTATTTTCAAACTAAGGAATTCACATGTCACACATTTCATGATCCATTTTTTATAAATATTTCTAGTGCAGTTGACCCAAATTCTAATTTATTTTTCAATTTCCTCTCGTGTAAGTATGTGTAAATTTTGTTCGGTTGCATTCTAAGTCCATATCATTACAAAAAATATTTAAGTATGTTTTTATCATTAAAAATATTAATTCCAAGGAAGTTTAATTAACAAGATGTCAATGGAAAAATATCAATGCTTTAGGAAATGTCTTATTAGCCCTTATAAATAAAAAGAAAGTGTTAAAATTTTTTAACAACACTGGAAAGTATTTTTTTCAAAGTGATGAAAGTTGAGTTAATATTCACATTTAATATACGTCTTTCCAAAGACAAATGTCGCTTCAATTACTACTAAGAAGAAAATCTATTTTCTGTGATAATATACGATGTCATAACAAAATGTGTGACTTTGTAATCATAAAAATCAAAGCTTAATACTACTGATAGATTTTTAAAAAATCTTGGAAACAAATATAATTATAATAATACTGATTTTTTTTTCTAGAAACCCTGTATAAAATTAAAAACACATTCTCGGAAAATTTCAATCCTTTCATTAAGTACTCAGTTGTTTTTTCTATACATAGCTCAAATTCTAAAAATTTTATACTATGACAAAAAAAAAAAACTAATTTGTTATTTTTATAGAGAAAGTTGTAAGTATATATTCAATATAAGAATTTTTAAAATGTTAAAAGAGAGAGAAAACACACATACACACGCACACACACACATACAACTGATCACTTAAATTACAGCATGTACAAAAACTTCTATTGAGTATCTCAAAAATTGTACAAATTTCTTTTCACTTGAAATTTCACTTAAATGGTCATTTAATCCATTGAATATTCACAAACTGAGATACAATACAAAAAGTTGAACAATAATGAAAAGCTCATTTAAAAAATCAACTCAATTAATGTAAAAAAATAACTGCATCTTATTCATCAAGGAGTAAAAAAAGTATTAAACTTGAAATATTTTTTAAAGGTTGAATTAAAAGTAACTTTAGTAAATGCAATTTCTTGTTTAAAAAATTCTACAAATATGTATACTGCAGATTTAGGGGAAAAAATACTGTCTGAATTGTATGCAAATATATTCATGCATTTTTGCGAATGGATGATGAACATGAACAGTTGCAAATACAGACTTGATATGAAATGCTGTTCAGATGGGCAAACTTTTAGGAATGCTTTGATTTGAAGAGGTATTGAAATCTCTCCAGGATACTACGAGTCACACTACCAGGTAACTTTTGATGTGTTTTGATCATTTCTTCCATTTTACCAGATACCTACAAAAAGAGAAAAAGAAAAGTTCAAAAACATGTGTTTTCCACAAACATTCAATAACGAAGAAACTGATATCATGAATATTAATTACTAGCCGCCTTTGGCAACCAGCTGGTTCGCCATGAGTAATGGGTACTAAAATTTTCAATTAAATCACATATTCATTAGCCTTGAAGTAACTCCGGGCATTGATTGGACTGAAATTAATATTTTCTTTAGGATGATGGACTGAAAGTTCTAAAAGAAAGCGTTTTCCTAATAATATTCTTTAATTTTATAAATCAGTCAGTTTTAATTATTGATTTAGAAGACTGATTGATGTAGCAACTTTTATTTAAAATATTAATAAAAATATTTTGTAAAATATGGCTCACAGAGCAAAGTATGAAGAAATCTCAAACTCATTATTCATAAATGCATTGTTTGACTCAAACTACATAAAATGTAATTATTTACTTCATTTAGATCAAATTAATAGTATTAAACAATATATATGCCTATTAACAATATTTTACAAATTGGCCATTGGAAAGGAATTTGAATGCATATCCTGTATAAATTCAATCCTGTATAAATAATGTATTGAATTAATGATTTAAATATTGCAAACGATCATAGAATCCTTTGCCTTGCATTTTTTAAAGAAAATATCACATTTTATATTTATTTTATTTTATCCAGTCACGTACTAAAAGTTGCATTTCTTCAGATTTAATGTGCAACGATAGTTTTTTTTTAATTTGAACTTCCGTCCAAAATGATGGCAACACGGTAATAAAACCTAATTTTTTTCCTTTGACGTGCTCTTGCAGATTTTATAGAAACCTTAGCTTTGCATTTATTTTTTTAGAAACTATCACATTTTACAATTAAAAAAAAATATTGAATTAATGATACAGATATTGCAAACGATAATAGAAATATGCCATTAAGTCGGGATTCCAATGCATATCCTGTCTAAATACAATGATGAGGTTTACCGTAAAGAAGATTTATTGAATTAATTATTTAGATATTGCAAACGATCATAGAATCCTTTGCTTTGCATTTATTTTTTAGAAAATATCACATTTTATATTTCTTTTATTTTATCCAGTCACGTGTTAAAAGTAGCATTTCTTTAGATTTATTTTGCGATGAGTTTTTTTTATTCGAACTTCCGGCATTCTTTTATTTTAATCCAGTCACGTGATAAAAACATGGTTAAAATATTTCGTTAAAAATAGAAGCTTACGTTATAAATTTTAAAAACGTTAGAAAGCTAATTTTTTTATCTCTAAATTGCTGTAAAAATCATGTTTGTGCGATCATATATTCGGGAGTTACAGCGGAAAAACGTCGAAATTTCGCTTAAATTTTAATTCAAATTCTAATTAAAAATTTGAAAAAAGGGTTCCGAGGTGCACATTCCGAACCTCCAAGGTATACATGTACCAAATTTGGTAGCTGTAGGTCCAAAGGTCTGACCTGTAGAGCGTCAACACACACACACGAACACACACACATTGAGCTCCATTATAAGTATAGATGATATAACCAATAAGCTTTTTCCTCAGTTTATTATGAAACTTGCAAATTAAGTTAAAAAATTCTAACCTTGATGAGTAAAAATAAAGCAACAAAGCAACTACAAATAATTTTTGAATTAAACATGAATTATTAGAATTGAAATTACATTTTTATATGTAATGAAGTAATCTGATGGGAAAATAAATATTTTGAAGGATTTTGCAGTCATCTATCTATACTTATTATAAAGCTCAATGTGTGTGTGTGTTGGCGCTCTACAGGCCAAGCAGTTGGATCTACAACTACCAATTTTGGTTTATGTATACTTTGTAGGTCGGGAATATGCACCTTGGAACCCTTTTTCCAATTTTTTAAATTAGAATTTGAATTAATTTTAAAATAAGCGAAATTTCGACGTTTTTCCGCTATAACTTACCAAAATATTATCGTACGAAGACGATTTTTACATCAAATTAAAGATAAAAAAATTTAAGTTTCTAATGGTATCAATGTTTTAATACATAACTTAAGGCTTCTATTTGTAACGAATTTTTTAAACCAATATTTTAACTATATTTTTCAACAATATATTTCGGACAAGAAATTTAATCTGAAGGAAGAATTTAAGAAAAAAAAAAATGTCTTTTATCAATATGTTGCCATCAGATTGACAAAAATTCAAATTAAAAAAATAATTATTGAAAATTAAACATATAAAAATGTAATTTTCAGCATGTATCTACATAAAATGAAATAAATATAAAATTTGTTTTTTCTAAAAGGAAAATGTAAAGAAATTTGTAGTGACTTTTACAATATCATTAATTAAATGAAACAGTTTTATTTAAGAAAAACATGGTTTAATATATATATATATATATATATATATATATATATATAATTCAAGGTCAAATGGCTAATTTGTAAAACTTTTATAATAGAAATGCATCTATAAAAAGGGTCTAAATGAAGTAAATAACAATATGTAACATGAATCTATAAAAGCTTTAAAAAATGAAGAATGTTTAACTTTTAATTAAAAAGAGATATACTTCAATAAACTCAGTCTCTAACACTGACATCTATGAATATTTAAAGACTACTATTTAATAAAAATGGGAAATTTTAAAACACTTCATCGACAATTTCAAAGATGATACCCCAATCAACATCCAGGATTTCTCAAGGCAGACTGGCCTAAGAATGCAAATGTTGAATGTTCCAAACATTTCTATTAAAAACTTCGTAAGTCGATAAAATTTGGCAGCAGAACATGGAAACCTTCATTTATTTATTTGAAAGATGAAGTGTCAAGAATATTTCGTAGAAAATGATTCCTTATAGCTACAAGATGTTTAAAAATGAGACTCAATAATTAATTCTATTATGATTCAAACTATAAATAAATCTGGTAAGATAGTAAAAAGAGCCATCCAGGCTATTCTGGCATAATTAATCATAAAAAAAAGGTATGATCAAAGAGGCTTAATGTACTCTTGAAGAGATTGAAATTTTCCTAAAAGAAGAGATACATTACTATTGGTGATGGGTAGGATCGAAACCACGATCTTATACTTGGTAGCCAGATAACATACCACCTCCAATGTAACGAGAAAATAAAGAGACAGCATAGAACCTTGAAAGGTGCTATAAATACACACAACATAAGATGGACTGAATCTTTACCAACAATACTACTTGGCTTGAGAGCAGCCATCACACCAGACACAAACCATTCAATTGCCCAAGTGGTATAAGGCTCAAACACCAAGTTGCCAGGAGAATTTTGTGACCCACTGACCATCAAAATGGATTTAAAAAAAACAAAAAAACTAATGGAATGGAATTACGAAGCTGAGTTTTGAAATATAAATTTCAATTTTAATTCTCCAAATAGTAACATTGGTGACCTAGGATGATAAAAATAAATATGCAACCTTTATGTAGCTATTGTGGCGCCCTCTATCGATTAATAAATAAATAAAGGCGATAATAATCAGCCAATAAATAAAAAAATGGTGATAAATAATCAGCCGGAAAAAATGGTGATAAATAATTTGCCAATAGCAACAAATATATTGAAGTAAGAACAAATTTCCAAAGGCAAAACTCCTTTTTTTCTCTTCAGATTTTAAATTTACATAAAAGTTATTCCTGGAAACTAAGTTTCATTTGTTAAAGTCTATATGTATTGAAAGCATTTACTAACAGGACTGCCTGCTGTTCTTTTAATTTTTCTTGCTGTTAAAATTAAGTTTTAAACCTTTTTTATTCATACCTTAAAAACTAATATCATTATTGCTCTAAACTCTTTATTTTATGATAATATTAGGTATTTAATACATACATTTCATATTAAATTGCAGTCTTTAATATAGAAACAAAAAAAAAATCAAAATTAGTATTTAAGAATTTTTAAACTACTACAGAAATGTTGGCATACATAAAAAAATAAGATCATTTTAGGGCAACATTCAAAATTTCAGCTTATTTTTAAGGATAATCTTTCCAGTATATTACATTTCCTGCAATGCCCCTAAAATGATGCATTTGGGCGTGCATTCATAAGTTTGAAAGTAAAATGTGTAGAAGCATATTTTTAGATAAGATAAGGATAGGGCCTGTAACTTTTAAACAAAAATATCAGCTGTAGGAAATTTATTTATATAGTTTATATTCTTAAAGAAATAGTTAAGGAGAAAAAGGATTGTAAGAAATGAAGTAAAACTTACATAAATATTGTATGCGAAATCTAAAACAAAAACTTTATGCAAAAGTGTGTAATAACTTAACATTCAAGTGAAGTGAAAGAAATAATTTCAAAATGTTGAAGGAAAAATAAGCTTAATTAAAAATTCATATTAAAAAATTTCTAACATTACAATTTCTAATATAAGATTACAATTAAACAAGGCAAAAAATGAAATATTACCCTTTCAACCATTTCTTCTGGTGTTATAGAAGGATCATAAGGAATAGGTTCACCAACAAATGTTCTAAAAGGTTAAGACAATATTTATTATTTAAAACTGATTTTAAAATTTCAGTATTAAAATCTAATTTAAAGGATTGAAAATATTTTATAAATTAAAATAATGGAAGGCATCAAAACATCATTTAAGAAATTTAAAAAAAATAATAACATTATATAGTTTGGTAAGATTAATATTCTTAGTGTACACATTCTATAAAAAACATGCACAAATTGCAAGGAAGTAGATAAACCAACAGAGCTAATTTTAAAACCGTCTTTCCGATGATTGAATTAACTGCAATAGGGAAGCAACATTACAGATTTGAAACAATATTTATACAGATTCCAAAATATCGATGGCCACGTGTGAAAAATCATTTTTTAAAAGTTGATGATTTAATTTTCATGTCATGCCTCATTTATTGGTTTTAGAAAAGCTGTAATATTATTTGAATCAATATTGGAAAATCACAAAGTATGTCACAAAAGGAAGCGATATGGCTGTATCAGCATCCAAACACCGATATCAACGATGAAATTACCAGCAATCAAGTTGGTCGATATGTGAACTGTAATGAGGCGAATTGGCGTATATTCTCATTCCCTATTCACGAATTCCATTGTAGTCATTCCATTGTAGTACATTAGGCAGTGCATCTGGAGAAGGAGCAACGAATTTACTTTACTGCATCGGATGTTGCTCATTGAGCTGAAGCCCCTCCAGCGACAACATTGACGAATTTCTTTCCAACTTGCCAAATTGAACCATTTGGCCGAACGTTACTTTACTCAGAGATACCACATTATTACACTTGGGAAGCTTTATCAAAGAAATTTCAACATCAGAAGCAAGGCAACACAGTTTCTGGCCATCCAGGTGTATGCTCTACTGATGCTTTTGGCCATATTTATACAGTTCATCTGAAGATTGATTAATGCTTCTATGTTGTCCCTGGTGAATGGTTTGAGGGCTGACGTCATTTGAATCACAACGAACAGTTAAAGGTATAGTGTCTGCAACATTTCATGCTGCATGTCATGAGCTCAATTTGCTTGAAAATGATATTCATTGTGGCATGAAATAATTATCGTGATGAAACAAATATTTCTGCACCTCCAAGTCAGATATGCACAGTAATTGTTTCATTCTTTCGACATGCTTCCCATCCAATCCACGTGATCCGTGAAACAAATGCAAGGATAACACGTCAGATGACATTTTACATCGAATTTGGCTTTCAAGAAATCGCTGTATAGAGGTAAACGAGGAGATGTATAACCAGACTTTGTCGTTGATCGAAGACATGCGCTACCTCATGTATGGCAGTTTGTTAGTGAAGTTAGGAATACCAGTGCCAGATTGTGGAAAAAATGTGTTAAATTGTGAATAGGAACTTGAATGTGATCAACATAAATAGGACCAATCAGTGCAAGCAAATGTAAACCTGACGAATCCCCAATAGAAGGAAGTGGTGGATGCTTTAATGTAGACAATTGATGATGGAAATAGTGACTTATTTTTCCTGAATGCCCCTTGTGGAAATGGGAGGACATTCTTCATATCATTGCTATTGGTTACTGTTCGTGTGAGATCGGACATTGCGGTAGCAGTTGCTTCTTTTGGCATAGCGGTCACATTGTTGGAAGAATGCCGTTAAAGTTACTTTTAAATCTACAAAATTTTGAACAAGTGGTATGTAACATTTCAAAACAGTCCACAATGGCCAAAATTTTAGTGCATCTAAAATCATCATATTGGGAGCAATGCACGATGGCGAACAAACGCGCATTGGAGGCACTTGACGGGATATTGAAAGATCTGCGCAATGATTCGAGATGCTTTGGAAGCACCATGATTTTACTATCTGGCAATTTATGCCAAACACTGTCTGTCATTCCATAATCGACAACTGCAGATGAAATAAACGCTTACCTCAAATCATAAAAGCTCGAGCGCTATGTCGAGAAACTTTAACTGATAACAAATATGAGTGCTACATTGCTGAACGATCCACATATACTGAAAATTTCTCCAAGCAATTGTAATGGCCATATTCCTGTCGATGAATCAAGCGGATTGATTACATTTTCTCGGAATTTTAGCAATTTCCTTTAATCGAAAAATGAGCTTATCAATAAAGTGCTCCCGAACATCACTGATATCACAAATGGGTGAGTGAATGAGCAGTTTTGGCGACTAAGAACAAAGATATGGGTGACTTAAACTTCGTGATTTAGAATCAAATCGTTGGTACTCTGAATTCATTCAAATCTGTTGACTATGCAACAAACGAAGGTGAAGTCACCAACTATTCATTTGAATTTTCATACTCCTTGGATGTGCTTGGCTTACCGCACAATTTACAGCTGAAGATTGGCTTGGTGGTCATGATGCTTTGAAACTGAAATCAACCAAATCTATGCAATGAAATGCATTTGGTGATTTTTTTTTAAGTCTGAGCAATCCAAAGATGAAGTTCTCATTCCGAGGATTCCCATGCTCCCAAGCCCTTTGAGTTTAAACAAATTCAATTTCCAATTCATGTTGCATTCGTGATGATTAATAAATCACAAGGCCAATCGTTGAGTGTTTGAGTTCTGAATCTAGAAAACCCATGTTTTTCCTTATGGCCAATTATAAGTGGCATGCTTGCATGGTGGTAAACCATCCACTTTATTTACTCTTGCGCCTGATGACAAAACAAAAAAAGAATGTTGTATATAAAAAGGTGCTTGACTCAATAAACCCAAATGTATATATAGATTGAATAAAGAGAATGTTTTTTTAACAAGCCATTATTTAACTTATTCTTGTAGTTTTGATGAATTTTTTCCCCCTTATATTACTATAACAAGTCAAGTATGATTAAAATCAGAACAGTCATTCTTGAGTTATAAAAGATGTAATAAAACTGTTGATTGATTGTTAGGCGGTATGAAGTTCACCGGGTCAGCTAGTTTAAAATAATTATTCACAAAGCAAAACATAGAGGGTCATTTTTGTATTAATCTACAATTGAAATAAAATTTGCTAATTTGAAAGCCTATATGCAAACTGGAAAAATTTATTAGAATTGTCAAAAATTAACTTTCCATTCAATCTAAAATGACATAAACAAATTGAAAATCTGCATACATACTTCAGTTTAGTGGGAAATCCACCATAGATAGGAACAAGAGGGATGCGAGTTTTTTCATACAAAGAACGAAGCCATTCTATAATAAAATAATTAATGAAAAACATTCGAAATAATTAAGCAAGGTAGATATAAAAATAATATTTTAACAATAAAATAATTCTCAATTCATATACTTAAAGTTTTGATGCATAATAATTTTTTTAATATAAAAATTATTTGGACATAAGTCAATGCTAATTTTATAGTAAATCATTAGTGAATTTGAAAAGTTTCATTTTGAAATAATAATAGTATAAGAAATTTTATTTGTAATTCATTTTTTACACATTTAAGTGCCAGTAATTTTATATTTTAACATTATTTTGTCAATTTGAATAAGATATAGTTGTCTGTTTGACAAATTTTCCATCACCATTACATATTTTACATACATAACATATTTTAATTTCATTATTATTAAAAAAATTAAATACTATTAAAACAACTAAAATCTTTTCATTTATTCATTTTTATAAAAACACATGATTCCAATTTTCACTAATAAGGAAATCAAAATAGTTAATTAAAGTTAATAGTTAGTCCAAAGTAAGGATCCTTAATTTTAAAATCTTAATCTTAATATGATAAAATTCATTATTTCACCATTTAAAAGGAAAACAACATTTCATTTTCTTCTTATTAGCAAAATGATATTTTCATACATAAATTATATCAAAACAGCTAAATTAGAAAACAGTGTGTAGATATTTACCTATGGAAAATGTTACAATTTCAAACAGAATATTTTCTGAACCAGTAAATCGTAATGCAAAGATAAAGATTTTATGTTAATATACATTTGAAAATTCCCAATAAATTATATTTAAATTTCCTGGGTATCTTGTTTTAGACACATCTATTACAAAAACAAATTGTCATAAAATTTGCAATAAAAATAATTTTATAACCTCTAAAAATATGTAAGTCATTCACAGGAAAAACATTTTTGAACTTTTGATTTGTAGTTATAATTAAATATAAATAACAGAAAAAAGGTATTTTAAGATCTAAATATGTAATTCAACAAATAAAATGCCAAATTTTACACAATACAGTAATAAAATTTCTTGACAAATTGATTATTAAAAAGGGGGATTACTTACTCTTTCCAAAACTGGGCGTAAAAAATGCTTCTCTAATGTTTTCTGTAAAAACTGGAATAATTGGCTGTAAAAAGAATTGCATTTTTATTAAATAGATAATTTATTATAAAATATTTCAAATGTAATAAAAATGGATATACGAATTAAATTTTACGATTGAATGCAATTAATCATATAAATAAAATGTTCAAAAAATTATAAAATCACTTCAGTGAATATTAAATATTCAATACATGTGGAGAATTCTTTAATTTTTTTCTTTTTATGCATAAATGGAAATTATTATCATGGTATTATATGATTTTTAGCACAATTAAGTTATCTTTAATCTTATAATAATAGTTCATTTGGGCATTTATTTTATTTTCAATTAAAAATAAAAAAATCTAATTCCAAAATTTTGATAGGAAACAAATTTAAAGATGAATTATTAGCTCTTACAAAGGATTAATAACTTATTAAGTGATTTATAAGCCATGGTTACTTTAAAGCAAAATCAAAGCTAAATGACAATTACAAAAAGAAAAAAAATATATAATTAAAATCTGAAAAGCACCATGATTTGCCAATATTAATTGTTTTCAATGAAAGGAAATAAAATACTGCCAAGAAGGACTGAATGAAATTCAGGTATCATACTTCCAAAAGATTTGAGTGATGAAAGATATTTAATGTGTCTTGCTAAAACAAACCTAAAAGCATCTTTGTACATAAAATTTGAATATTTTTTTATATTCTTTACAGTCTATCAATTTGATATCAGTTTATATACAGAAATCAGACAGGCCCTTATCTTATATTTATTTTTTAAATGGATAGTCAATGCTTTATACAAATTAAAGTAATCACCTAAGCCTTATTATTTAGCATAGCTAAATAACTTAATGCAAAAAAAATAAAAGTATTTAATGAGAATCAATGTAATTTGAACTAGGATATTTAAACTTATTATGCTTACTATTTAAAAGAATTTCTGCACTTAAAATTATAATAAAGCAACAACAATTTAAAATATTTCTTCAGCTTTATAAAGTTGAATATAAAAGAAAAAAAAAACCTATCCAGTGAACTATTTTTGAAATATTTTGTAACTCAAAAAACAATATTTATTTTAATTAGAAATGTAAAATTAGCAAACTAATGATAAACCATAAAATGATTTTTTTTCTAATAAATATTTCAATATATTTTAAAATCGAATATTTTTTTTAATTATTGCAATTGTTTTTTATACTTGTAATTAGATTAATCAATCATTTTCGAAACTTAAATGCTCAAGGAACTTATTAATTTTAATAGATTTAAAAGTATAATCAATAAAATATATTTTTCTGACACAACATTTTAAAGATAAATGTCATTTTTAGTATTAATAGTTCATAATGATCAACCAACCACTTTAGCTTCCATGGCAACTTTGGCAAAACCCTTTCTCGTGCCCCAGATGATAGGGTAAGTTTCATCTCCAAATAAAGCTTCACGTACACCACCTGGAGCTATGGCAAGGAGGTTGCCTTTCTTCAAAATATTTGCACATGTTTCAATTGTTCCAGGATAAACTTGGAAGCAATCAATCAAAGCATCAAATGCTATAAAAAGATATTTTGTTAAATATTTCAACATTAATTAAAGTTTATCAAATAAATGAATACAGAAAATTGTGATACAAAATTGGGATTTAAAAAACAAAAATGATGAAAACACAATGAGTATTTCATCACTTCCCGTAATCTGCTTAAAAAAATAAACTTGATAAATAAATGAAAATTTTAGAATTGTATTTCTTGCATACCAAATATAAAAAAACTGCACCTTAATAGGAAATTCCTTTTGATGGAATTTGATATTCAAAATGGCAACTTTAAGAGGTAGACTAAATATCAATAGTAGGCAATTATTAAAAAAAATAATGATATTCAAAATGAATAATTTTAGCTTTACCAAAACTGTAACATATTAGGAAAAAATACACAGATAAGTCAATCCCTTTTATTAAGATTGAGAGGAGCCTCATGCAATATTTCTACACAGGCAGTCTAATCTATAATTTTAAAAACCAGAGTCAGGTGATTTTTAATGATGTAGAATGCATTAAAAGCAATTACTTTCACACATATTAAAGATTTACATACATTGATAAAGAAATAAACAAAATATCTTCACATCCTATTAAATTAAAACAGTAAAACTGATGATTCCAATAACTGCTTTGGGAGAAAAATATCAGAGTTTTATCAATTCAATTTACAAACCTGGAAGATGAAATAAGAATCTATCTCCAACAGCACATATTAATCTTCTCTTATATAAGACAGATTTTGAGAGTAAGTAGTACCAATCTACAGGCATTGCTCCATGATAAAATACAACAAGTGCTGGACCTTCACTTGGAATATTTTCCAGACCTTGAATTTCATAGCCTACAAAAGAAATACATTAATGCTTGAATAGTTATTTTTCATGATGCAATCATAGTTAACAAATTTAGCAATAAATTTAAAATCCAAATATTTTTTAGCATTAAAGTCAAGAGAACATTAAATCTACCTTTAAATGCTTTTCATATGAAATTTAAATTCATATTGGTCCACATGGATTAAATTCATATTCTAATCTCACTTGGAAAGTTCAACATAAAGCTGTTAATTTTATCAAAATTTTTTACTGATAGGAAACTTTTGCTTACAAACAATTACCAATGAACTTGTATCATTCTTAGAAATTAAACCATTTCTCTGCTCCCCTCCCCCCAAACAAGGTAAATTGGATAAATTTTTAAAAAAATATCCAGGGGGAAAAAAGAGAAATAAATTTGAGACGTAGGATACAAAAAAACATTGATTTATGTTTAATTAGTTTGTGAAAAAAGCTTTAGGGTTTGAATATAGAAATGTAATACGTATGCATCATATTATTTCCTTAATTCCATTATTGATTTATTGAATTTTCACAAATCATATTTTTGAATTTTTAGAATATCATCTTAAGCAAAACAATTACTTAAGTGAATATCTTAGGACTGGAATAATAAGGAAAAATAATAAATAATTTGCAATCTTACCATACCAGAAGCGAGCCTGAAAATCCCAAAGACAGGCTAACATGTACCTAGCTGGTTTCCAGCATTCAGGAGTAAAAGTATACCCATTTATTTTATAGTAGTACCTATAAGCTTTTAAATATAAAGCTGATATGTACACCAAGCCCATCATAACTAAAGGCAGGAAAAATATTGCCTGAAAATGATAAAAATACATGAAAGAAAAAATGAGTAAAACAATGGACATCTTATAATAAAGTATATTTATTAGATTAAACAAATTATTTACAGTGAAATGCAAAGTAACTGAAACAAAGATTGATATATTTTTATATTACAAATCAATTGTAATAAGGCAAATAAAAATTTGTACAATTTATTAAATGAAATTTAGTCTTATTTCTAACTATACCAAGTAAGAAAAGAAAAAATTATAAAAAAATGATAACTTCAAATATGTTCTGTAAAGTGGTTATTTTTCTCATTTTCTATTACTATTCTTTTTTAAAGCAACACTAGGGTTAATTTGCCTATATCTAGATATGTAATATTTGTTAAAACGTCACAACTAATTTTTCAATTCATGGATTTTTTTTTACACATTTTGTTTAGTAATAATAATTTTTCCACTCTTGATTTCAAATAGTTCATAAATACAGTACTGAGAAATGAACTGCATGTTTTGTCTCTAGCATAGCATACAAAACAGAGTTTTACATGCTTCACCTAATGAATAATTAAATGAAATTGATTGCATTATTTATAAGAACTGTTTAATATTTTTATGAACTAGTTTAACTTGCAGCATATATTGCAACTTCAGGATACATATTTGGATAAATTAATAATATTTCATTTTTGTTTATTATAAATTTATCCAGCTTTAGAAATATTTCCCATGAGGTATAAAGTCTAGCATTTTAAATGAAAACATTCCAAATTGAAGCAATATGTGCCTGTTGCATTTTAAGACATTGTCTACAAATTTAAACAACTCAAGCGAAAAGAGCAAGCAAAAATTCCAGTGGGAAAAAAAGTGAAAGATTTATATTCTACTAAAGTTAATAACTAAGCAAGAAAATAAGAGATTTAAAATAAGATGTTGCTAATATAATTTTGACATGATTTAAGGAAACTGGTTAATGAGCATAAGCAAATTTATTTAGTCATGACTATGTTTGGGATTTCCACTTATTACATTGTTTTGCAGTAATTATTTATTCGAAATTAAAATAGTAAAACAGTTTCCCTACTAAAAACTCTAAGAAAAAGAGAAAAATGTTACTATCTAAAAAGAGAATAACTATTCCATGTTATGTCTAATAAGAAAAAAAAAAATGTTACTATCATATGAATTATAATTAAATCTATTTTAAGAAAATAATCAATTAAAAGAAAAAAAACCCAAATAAAGTGATAAAAATATTTTAGAAAATAAAAAGAATTGAAAAACCTAACATACAAAAATTAGTTTTATGACTAATGTTTAGTTAAATATTAGAGTTTAATAAAACTAAAAGAAAAACAATTAATGCAATTTTTAATTTATCCATGTGTGTGTGAAATAAACTATTAAGAAAAAAATCATACCACAACAGGTATAAGTATTGCTACTCCCCATATCATTGTCTGATACTGGAAATATAGATTCAATAAATCTCTGCCAACAACATCATAAGTTGCATTACTGTACATTGTTGAAAAGTAAGAATTTTCAGCCATAATTGGATGTCAGCAGATCATCAAAAATCTGAAAATATAAATTAAAAATGCACTTAATATAAAAAAGGACATACTATGATATTAAGATATAAAAAATTTCTTTGTTTTAAGGATATTTCCCTTTTTAAACATTCAAATCAAAAATTCAAAATTTGTTGTTAGTACTTTTAAAGCAAATGTTTACACTTATTTTTCACTTCTTTTTAAAATTGACAACATGAGATAAACTATGAATAAAATTGTGGCAGTGATGAAAATAATTTTTCAATATAAAAGACACTGGTTAAAGTGTAGCACGGTGTGCCCCCGAGTTTATCGCCAATATGGCAACCCAACGGAACTTTCTTACAGTAACCCTAATTCTGTTTTGTTTACTAGTTTTTACAATAGTTGAGTTGTTCAGGTACTACAACTGTTTTATAATAAATTTAATATTTAAAATATCGATTTCAGATGATTTAAATTTTGATTATTATTTTAATTTAAAATTTATTATACAAAGAAAGTTTAGAATAAAATTAATATTAATTAAAATAACATTTATTTCATTTTTTTTGTGTTAATATTTACAAAAAAATTTTTCGTTTTCACACTTTTAATTATCACTATGCGAATTCGCAAATCGTCTGCGTTTTCGTATTAAAAGAAGTCTGCCAGGGAATTATTCGCAGTTCTCGTAATTCTTTTGGTGCTCCAACGTTTGGTTCCCTCGAAATATTATTATGTCTGCAATCGTACAGGAGTGGATGTTTGGTAGTTGGGATGCTAGGCACTATTTCGAACCTGCTGAATGGATGAAGGGTGATTGGAATATTTTTTTAATGAGTTGATGAGGCTTGGAAAGAATGCTTTGAGTGTTATGAAGTGTTAAGTGTTTATGAAAAGATTAAATAAAGCAAGTAAGTACATTAAATATTAAAAATTCTGTATAATATTCATTCCTATAACATCATTTATTCTTTCTTGTAATATTATTATGCACTATTCCTTAATCCACACCGTCCATCTGTTCAATATGCTAGCGAAGCTACTCCATTCCCGCTTCGTATGAAAGCGAAGCCCTAGGATGTTTTTTTAAAGTTAAAATATGCTGCCCGGTGCCTTCTACAGATGCCGAAGGCATCTGTAGAAGGCACCGGGCAGTATTAAACAAATAATTATAATTAGTTAAACATTCTAAATAAAAAGGCGGGAAATGGCAACCGTAACTGTTCCGCGGAACAGTTTGTTTATTTTGTCCGCCATCTTTGTTGGCGACTTGGCATCCTTGGCGCAGCAAGGGGCACACTATTCTACACTTTTACCAAGACACTTCCAATTGCCATCATATGCTTTAAAAAAATGAAAATATCAGGCTCTAAGTTGATGTAACTGTCTTTAAACCAAAATGATATTAGATTATAAGTGATGTATATTATAAACATAGAAAATATGATTAAATTTTACTATGATATGATTAATACCAAACTATGATATGATTACCAAAATGATATTAGTTTAAAAGTAAAGTATATTACATAGTAAAATATTATTAAATTTGCTAGATACTTTAGTTACAAATGAAATATCAAATTAAAGTTCAAATTTAAAAATCAATTCCTTTCACATTAAATTTTTTTGATATCTTATATAAATTAATGATAAAAGTAAATTATTTTAAATAAATATAAAATATTAATAGTGCATCTTTTAATACAAAAAAAGTAGAAAAAATATTTCATTATTACACAAATTTAAAGTTTCTTAAAATAATGCACTTCACCAGTTCTCATAGTAACAGCATGCTTTCAATGTTATCTTCTTTAAGAAATCAATCCACCAAAGAGCATAACAACTTGGAATATATCAGATATGAGCACCACTTTTGAATTTATATATGAAGCAAATTTTTTTAAATTATTATTTTGGCAAAGATTTATCAAGAATTCTTATCTGAAATTAAGATCAGATACTTCAAAGCAGGTCACTAGTAACATATGATAGTTTCTATTTTTGGCTTTTCAATTTCTTTCAGCAGCTCTTCAACAAAAAGATAAGATTAATAACAGTAAAAAATGGTTTATTGTTAATTTTTTCCCTTCCAAAGTGTTCAGTAAAAAATATTCTGGATTTACACCACTTAAAACAAGTAGATAAGGCAAATGAAAACAAAGTTAAGGGGAAAGAAATCCAGATAATTTGAGGGCAGGGAACATTTTTTTTAAGAAGCTTATAATCCGAATTTTATTAGAGATTCTGATGTGAAAGTATTGCTTTCTTTCGGAGAAAAGCCGATTTTTAATATGATAATCAATTTTATTTTTTTCTTTAAATTTCTCAGTTTTATTGAAATTGCTTATAATATTAATAGTATACTGCTAAGAAACAAATATTTAATTTTCATTAGTTGAGATGAAGGACAATCGAGAAACCATAAGTTGAAGACGAAGTTTCGATATTATAAAAATCAGTAAGGGAATGGAAAAAGTTTTTTTCAGTATTTGCCGTATATTGATGCAAATTCTTGTCAAGAAATTTCATTTAATCATTCTGATGGGGAAGACCTTCATTTTGATAAATCAGTCGAGTTCTTTGACTTCTGCACATTTTGTTTTTTTTTTCTGCCTCTGGCAAGAACGATTTCCGTTTCCGGTATGAAAACGGTGGCGATTACAATAATCGTTTTATGTGATTTTTAAGTTATTGCTTGACGCAAATGCTGCGATGGCAAGGAAATAAATACAGAAAATCGTTCAGGAAATGAAGGTAGAATATAAATATTAAATCATTTCCCTTCGAGTTCTAAACGTATAACTCTAGAAAGTGAGTTCCAGTGGAATTCTATTTGTTTTTAAATACATTTAGTGACCTAAATTTCAAGAGATGTTTCCGTTTTAAAGGCATCTAACAAATAACATTTCATGTGGAATTTAATTAGAAAAATTCATAGTTACAATCTTTAGGCAATTAGAATTTTTTTTTCTTAAAAATATCTAGAAACTAGGAAAATTTTATTTTCTTTTTTCCTCTTCAAAATTTACTTTTTTTTTTTTTTTCAAATAAAGCATAAAAGCAGCTTCGATTAATCTACTTTTGATCTCTATTAGAAACTATATTTGTTTCTTCGAATAGTAATCATACAATATCAAAGTATTCGTCAAAAAAGCTCGCGATTTCGATGAATCTCCGCGTTTCAAACCTCTTGGTTTTACCCCCCCCCCCCCCCCTCTTTCGAAAAAATCGGAACAAAGTCGTCCAAAGAAATATCTCAGAAAATTATTATTGAAAAATACTTTGGTGGTTGAAATCAGTGTAGATCTTTATACCAGATATTATACAACGCAATACAGAAATTGATATTACACTAAAATAGAATATTCATATCAAACTGATCAAAATTCATACATAGTTTTTGTCTGACTGTCCGAGTACAAACGAACACGAAACAAGAATTGCGAAAGTAAAACGCTAGATAGATAAAATTTGATATTCAGAATTAGCATTTTAAATGCTGGTTCTGATCAAATTTAACTATCTATCAGAAGTTGAACAGTTTGTTGGTATGTACATTCGTATGCATGTAAATTAACTCGAAAATATAACGATATTTATATAAATAAAACTTGGAATGTGTTAGTTCATCAATAGCCTAAACCATCCTGCAATATTTATAGTGTATCTTTAAAACATTATCTTAAAATTATCGCCATTTATCATACTAGCTTAAGTCATTCAATGGCATTTTCGGTGCTAGACAAATTTTGAAAATGCTGGATAAATGTTGCAGATATCTATTTTGGGCTTATGGTGTAGGATAGGTGAAGCTACAACGAACTAATGCTCCATTAAAAATAGTTAAACAGTGCAACTGAAGTCAAAGAATATATTGAAAAGCAAATTTAAATTGAACTTTCTAAGGTTCCTGGACTTGTAATATATTATATATTTTCTTAAAGAGTGTATATCACCTACCTTAAATTCTTTCGTTTTCTTTTTAAAAAAAAATTAAAAATATGATTTTTTATTTCAAATCCGATGATACAGTGCAAAAAAAGTTTATTTCCAGTGATATTTTATAATATATAAGAAAAATGAATAATCCAATGTGGCTACAAAGCACAGCACAAGAATGACAGTTCCTACCATTCCAACACATCTCCCTGAAAATATTATATATATAAATACTTATCATGGGTAGAGTCCGCCCCTGGTTGGGTTCAGTTTCTTTTTTTGTGCACTTATTTAAAATATATTGTTGCTATAATTATTCCACAGCATTGAAATTATTGAAAAAACATCGCTACTGAATACTGAACAACATATTTATACTTATGTAACTTGATTTCGAGTCTTGATCAGAAGCAGAGAAATATACTTTAGCCGGCCCTTGCTCATCATTCCTTTCTAGATTAACGGAATGATGGGAATAAAATGTTAGATCTAGACTTTCCCTCCCTAACAAATGTAAGAATACTGTGTTACCGAAAAATTTGTTACAATGCCTCCACTTTTGTGAATAATTTCAGTACTTTCAATCCAAATTTATATAAAAAAATAAACAAAAAATATATTTATTTGAATAAAAATTTATTATTAAAAAAATTTAAGTTTATAACAGAGCATAAGAAAAAAAGATTAAACAGTTTTCATAGGATTTGGTACAATGTATAGGAACGGTATTTTTTTTCCTGTGAATATATTGAAATATGAAATAAAAATTAACTATTAATTACCAATAAAGATAGAAATTATTTTGAAAACTTTTTACGACTTAAAAATATCAAAATCAGTGGATATGTTCTTTCTTTTTATTTCTCACATATGCGGATAAAGTGACCCGCTTTGCCCCTTCACAAGTTCAGAATGTATACCTTCCTTTGAAAGTCCTCCTTTCTACCGATTGATCAAAAATGTGATAAAGCTGGAAACAAGACAGCATATCAAATCTCAGTTGTCTAAACAGTTACGTTTTCGAGTTATCACGTTCTTATATTTGCAATATTCAATTAAAAGACGATCAACTAATTTTTTGAATGATTCCTTAAAACTTGGATAGAAATCAACAAAGCTGATGATCAATTTGAGCCTCACCCAGTAAGCTATTTTATTTAACATGTTAAAGTTAATAGAGCATGAAGATACCATTTTTCCACTCATATATATTGTCCAAACTTTAAAAGGAATTTCAAAATTTGGCTAAAAGTCTATGCACCAAATTTAATGTCTATATTTCGTTGTATTTTTTAGTTATGTTTACAGACCAATGGACATAATTTGAAGGACAAGTTTTTCGGATTCGGAGAGATCTAAAACAAAGATTTAATAAAATACTGAACTCAGAATTTTCAACGACTACAGCTTATTTCATACACAGTAAGTAAAAATACAACGATATATGTTTCTATTAAATTTAACAGAGAATATATTCAATAGCTTCGTAAAACAAATTAGTATATGATTTTCAAAATGAGTTCAAAATTTCTAAGAGGAATGCCAAACTGATCTAAATTATTTTTATTTTTCTAACTAGAGATTTTTAACCACTTAGCAGTTTTATTTTCTTTACTATCTAATAAGATGGATCCTTTTATTCTGGGAGTTTTTTCTTATGTTGATACAAATAGAAATGTATTGAATACTTGACTTATCTATGCATTCGAAGTAATTTTAATATTGAATTATAATCGCTATGAATGGTTTAATTTTTGCTTACAACTATTAAAATTTGATAAATCGATGCACGCATCGCACTCGGGCAAAACTGTTAAGTGGTTAAGCTAAAATTCTCTTGTTTATTTCTAACTATTTTTACAGCTAAAATTGAACGAAAATAATTAAAATATACTAAAATATTTTCTAATGTAACTTTATTCATTATCAATAAATTAATATTTGCTATTTTTGCAACCTTTAAGTTTTTGATCATAAATTATATTTTAAATTCAAATTAATAACATGAAAATTGAATCACATACGAATATATTTTATAAAATACTCTATGTTCAATCCATAAAAAGATTACTGTAATGATAAGATTCAATTAATCTACAAAAAAAATCAACATATTTTTTAAACGAATTTAATCCTTTTAAAATTGATAATTAATTGTTAATCTGAATTTACTCTGGCTTTTAATGATTTCTTTGCCAAAGTATTTCTTCGAAAATGTAAGCTTTCTAGAATCAATACATTGGCGACATGAAAATGAAAGTTACTCAAGTAATCTAAACGAAACCTAATCACATTAAACGGCACTTCAATGTAGTAGTGATAAAAGTTAAGAGCACTTCATTTACCTTCAACTCCCGATAACGAAAACAGAATGAAAGAAAAAAAAATGTCAGTAAATCTCTCATGCCTATCCTCATCTTTTACTAGCTGGTACCCAGTGAGTTGCTGCCACAGAAAAAATACTTTTGGAAATATCGTTTGAAATGTAAAATAACTCTTGTTTAAATAGGAAAGATATCATAAATGATTGCATTCATTGAAGCTGAATGATATTTGCAAGAGAAGTGTAACTAATTTTTATTCCATTCTTTTTTTATTTTATTACTCAAGAGCTTTAGGGCAGGCATTTTTGTTTTTGTTTTTGTTTTTCCGTCTTCAGAAGAAAATTAATTTCTTGACTGTCCGACTTAGCATCCATCATGCAACTGGTTTTGTGAAAAAATGTTGTATCTCCTTGGCGAGCTAATTCGACAATAATCCTTGGTTAACAGATGCGGTAAATAGATCCAAAAATAAATTTTATACATTGCATAATTTTACTATACTTATTATTTTCGGTTGCGGGATGGTTATAAGTATTCAAAATTTTGATTTCATTTGAATTCAAAATTTGACAAAAATATGCTATAATAAAAATCTCTAATCGTAAAGATAAACACACTAAATTGCAAAAAACGAGGGAGAAATAGAAAAACTGCTGAAATTCGCGGGGTTAAGAAGCTGTAAGATTTATATTAAAATCTACGGTTAAATGTATTAAGTAACTGAAACGTAAAACTCACTTAAAAACACTTCAATATCCCAAGTGTCCTTTATGTGACACATGATAACTAAAAATTATTCTAAACAAGATGTATAATCTGATTATATGGTTACAGGGTTAAATTTGTTAGAAAACTCCGCGTGTGAGTACGGATTAGAAAAAGGGTCCAGCAAGATAACAGATTAAAATTCAGGCAAAATTAGACTCGGTAAGCGAATCCAAAGTGAAGTTACGCGTTTATCTTCACATTTACCTATTTCATAACTTCGGAATATTACTGTGTGTATATTATATATCCCTTCAAAAATCCTCAAAATAAATTTCATGATATTGAAAATCGAAATAGAGGTTAATGACCGTGTTTCCTGTTTTTAAAAGGAAGACTAAACTAAATTCGGAAGAAATAATATGAAAAAGTGAACGGGAAGTAATTTTAAGATTTTATTTATAGTTCTTGCTACCTCTGTAAGCCTACGCAGAATGTGTTACTTCCGTGTATAAATTATTTTAAAAGTTTTAGCCCAATTTATGCGCCAACGGTCGAAAGATGGTTTCAGATTTAGATCCTCTTAACTTCTAAATGCCGAAGCATCACATTTATGCAAATCAACGGATATACCTCCGGTTTTCATACAAATGAAGTAAAAACAAAAGGAGGGAAGTTAAGGAGAAATATCCGTCTCTTCTTGAAATTCAAATCAGATCTATATATTATTGATTGATTTTTATTTTACACGATTCCCTTTTATAAATGTTATTATTAATATTATTATTGATGTATATATATACTCGAAATTAGATTTCTCAACTTGGCGAAAAGTCTCCAGTCAAATCTCATTTCATTCACTTACCAAAAAAACAGATTGAAACTTTTGATTGCTATTATCTGAGGAATTAATCATGGATGGAAATGTACGCTATAAAAATTCACCCATGTATGAGTTATGAGCTACACTCTAAGCTCTTTGTTAAGTAGATAATAAGCTACACTACAAAGAAAACTTGGAAACGCGTTTAACATTGCGATATATTTTCCTTACTTTGGAATGAAACATTCTATAATCAAGATGGCATTATTAGAGAGAATTCTTTAACTACTATCAAGCATTGCCAACCAAGAATATAAAATTCTAATCTTATTGTTAAACGAATTCATGAAAATAAATTCATATATATTTATTATAATACTTTTATGGAATAAATAGATGCATAAATTCAGTAGATAATAAATTTAAATGGTGCCCACTTCATTATTTGATTCTTTTTGCCCCATCTCTTCCCTGGTCAGTGATCTGAAATTGAACGCACTTTTCTTTTTTCTTCACATTTTCTCTCATAATTAGCAGTAAAATTTTTTATTGACGTATTAATCTACATGACTGAAAATGAATGTTTGTATGTCTCATACGCTCTGCCGTACACTCATCTGATTCCGATAAAACTTTGGCAACTTATTACTTGCACTTACGGGATGATTGTAGGTGTAGTAAAATTATATATATATAATTTGGATCTATTTACCGCATCTATTAACTATTAACCAATGATTAATGAATTTTTATTTGTTTATGGCCTTATGCGCTACCATGCGGCTTATCCGATCACGATGAAACTTTGATTATTTATTACTTGCACTTCAAATGTACGGACTGAACCTAAAAAATGCGTGTTTTTCACTTAACCATTTGTATGCTGGATGCTTACGAGTCGGATAGTCAAGAAATTTATTTATTTTTGCTAAAGACGGAAAAACAACAACAAAAAAAATACTGCCTGCCCTAAAGCTCTTGAATAATAAAGCAAGAAAGAACAGACAATATACTATTTACACTTCTCCTTTATATGTTATTCAATTTTAGTTAATGGATTCATTTCCGATATGAAAATAAATATTTTTTTCTACCATTCCTAATTAAACATGCTACTTATTTTAAATTTCAAATGATATTTCCAAAATTATTTATTTTACGGCAGCAACGTGCCGGGTACTAGCTAGTATACAATATTATTGCTCCCGAGACAACTATATCCTCTTGTCTCCCGATCACTACGCCTCTGGTAACAGATACATGTTTTATACAAATTTGGATATGTACCTTATACAAAACCAATCAAACATCAAGAAACGTGAGCTTTTAGGCACTTTGTCTCTAAAGCGTAAGGACAAAACAATAATAAACTAAAAGGGTTTATTTGTTTCAAAGTAACATAAGAAGATTTTTTAAAGTTGCATATTTATTTCTAATCGCTTTTATTTCTTGATTGAAAATGAATTTCATCATATCACATATTATATATATTATATACAAACTAGTGGCTATACTCGTAGCTGAGTTTTATTTTGTATTTTATTTTTGCTTAAAAATTATACATATAAATTTATTTCGTGCAGTTTTCGAATTCTTATATTCAATCTCTTAAATGAAACCTTGTATTATTGAAATTAAATTCCTTAGAAGCCTGAATTTAATTGAAAGAGTAATTAATATTAGAGATTTTGGATAAGCGATATTCTTTAATCATTTGAACTCATTTTATATTATATATATATATTCAATAGAAAAAAAGAAATTGTTATAAATTGCATTTAAATTCATTAAGAAAAGTTTATTAAGATAAGAGAAACAATCGCACAGGAATTAAATTTAAATTATTAAAAAACTAATTTTTTAAATTTTAAGATGGAGTAAAAATAATTTTCGTGCACTGGTATATTTCGAAATAATGAGGGAAAATGTAAAACTATTCCATTCATATATCAGCAATTCTTCAGTAGCTCAATCATTCTAGTATTAAGGAATACGAGTGTTAAATTTTTTTAGATTCTATGAAATGTTTATTTGTGTAAGGTACAAACAAACGGATATTCGTTTGTATGTATGTAAAGATAACTACCGAACATAGTCATTTTCAGAAATATGAATGTCTCTCTTACATGCGCACTCACCCACACTGAAATTTTCATGTTACTTATTGGCTAAAATTTTCAGATTGTAGTGACGAAGCAATACATAATATTTCCAACAAACGCCTTAAACAACTTTGATTTATTTAGTAATACATCACAAATACAGCGCAAAGTTCTTTTTATTATAATAAGGAAAGTAAGTGAGTTGAGAATAAATAAAAAAAATAGTAATGCTCTGAACGTGCATACCACAATTGTATAAGTGTTCCGGAACTGGGAAAGTTGAGAGGATAATGACAAGAGAAATATGCAAGCGTTTTTCTCTCTTTTTCTGGGGGGGGGGGGTATCATCAAAAGAAAACTGGTTTAGTTTCAAATTTCGACGTAAAGGACTGCATGTAATATATGAGAATGTAACATTAGTACATAAAAAGAGGGAAAAAATTGAGATATAATCTCAAAAAGGGAGACTAGCATTTTAATGTCGTACTTTGCTTTCTTTACTTTGTGGTAAGTGAGCGTTAGGTGACTATTATTAAGTACTGGCACTAGATATGAAATATTGAAACATTTCTAAACTATATAGCTTACAAGCTTAATTATAAAAAACTTTAAGCAATAAAAGGTTTGTGAAAAGTTTCTAAATATCAGCAAATCACAGTTTCAATCACAACAATTATAATAAATTAAAAAATTAAAAAAACTTGTTTGTTTCTTAAGGGAATTTTGTTTGAAGTTGTGGTTTTGATTTGGCTAAAGAAAAGCGTTATTAAAATGTTTCATTATTTTATTGGAATAAAAATTGCAAAATTGTGTTAAATAAGGAAGTTTAAAAACTGTTTGCTTGAAACAATCGCGTTATTTTAATTACAAAAAAATGTTTTTTTTTAAATTCTTTTCACGTCGGGCACCGAATTTTATCACCGATTTTACGGTTCAGCTAAATTTGAGTTTTTAAAACTAATTGCTCCCAACAGTTTTTTCCCGTTAACCCTTTCTCCGTCCTCTCCTGTCCTCGAAAATTTCTGTTTTGCCTTTGTTTTTCGTCATATTAAAGCAAACAAAAATAAAAACTGAAACAAGTAAACATTTATAAAGTTTTTTAAGCATTTACAAGCTTTAAAATGTAAAAGTACGCTTGAAGCGTGTTACGGCCGTCCTGCTGACGTATCACTCGATCGCTCTAGACCAGGGGTCGGCAACCTGTTGAAACGGAAGAGCCAAAAGCACCAATTTATAAAAATTTTCCTTCTTTAAAGAATCACTAAAAGTTTTCGATTTAATATTATAGTATTCGCTTATATATATTTGATTCTTGATTTAAAATAAACAGCTTTAAATGAGGAATTATCTTTATTCATATAAAAACACAAATATAGATAGCTTTGATTTTGCACGCCTTTTGAATGTTTGATTAAATCTGGCTTATAGCTTGTTGTTTTAAGTTTCAAGCAAGATTCTAAATTTTTATTTATTAGTTGATTTCTGAATTTATAATTTATTATATTCATGCAAGAGAACGCTAGCTCATACGAATATGTCGACCAGAAGATCGTCAGCGCTCCATATACCAACTTCTTCACCTCACTGTAGCATTCTGGAAGACTATTCCATGCTTCAAACATGAAGGATTCAACTCTTGGAATTCCTTTTAGAGCTGTCCACTTGTGCTGCGCTATGCGCAGGCATTTCTCGTCCAATTGCTCTTGATTTCAGGGAACTTGCTGCTCCAAATTCTTTGGTTTTTAAATCTAGCAATTGCATTTGACGCGATCCGGCATCGATTTCCAATGACTCAATGCTGATATCGTTGATATAACATATTTTCACATTTTTTATGGGTTTTGATAATAAATTATTATTTTTAATGGAATTGGAGAGTACAACTTTATGTCAAAAGAGCCGCATGCGGCTTGCGAGTCGCAGGTTTGCCGACTCCTGATCTAGATTCACTATGGACGACGAAGATGTTAAAAGGTAGATTACAAAAGATCTGTACGAATATTCAGTCTACGGTTATTAGAAATATTTGATATGTAAAATTCCTTATAAAAATATTAATCACTTACAAAATAAAATTAACAAAGAAAACTTTCTTATTATATCAGAATTACGACTTGATTTAGATTTTCAAATATAATTTAGGCACAAATAGTTGGTAAAAAATATTGGAACACATCTGAAAGTAGAAATTTAGAACGTATTAATAAAAGCGAATTTAATGCCACTTCTTTAGATAATTATTTTAAGTTCAAAGTATCAGTAGAAATGGTTGCATATGGAAGAGTCGTGAAAAGCAAATATGCTTAGATTGATGAGAATATATTTAAGCACAAAATATTATACACCGGTTCTCACAAAAATTAATGGTTTTTTTTTGTGGTAATTTCAAAATGTTCGTTCTGTTCTTCCATTTTTTTCTTCCTCAATCAAAATTATGAAATTGAATGTTATTTTGCACCAGACATACTAGAAGCATTTGATCTCAGTTTAGTATATTTTTGGCTACTTGTTCCCTTTTAATTCAATTTAATTTGCAGAATATATTTACTGAACTTTTAGGGATGAAATTGTATCTTATCAAATTATAATAATAATAAAAAAAATTTCAATAATAGGCAGATTTACGATGTATAAGAAGTCTTATTCATCATTCAGGATTCTAAAGAACTCTTCGGATCTAATGGGAGTTAAAAATATCAGTAGTTTAAAAGTATCAATTTTATTTTAACGTAATTCAAATGGTCGAAGAAAACAAGTAACGGTATTCCACCTGCGTGTTTCTCGAGTTTCACCTACGCTGAGGCAAATGATGTCCGACTCCAAGTCTTATCTATCTTAAAATTTGAATTTTGAGAAACCAGTTTTAAAAGTTATGATTGTAGAATCTAAAATTTTATTTGATCTTCATTTTTCTTTAAGCCTACTTAATTCATTAAATATGTTCAAAATAAGTCTTCCAGTATTAAGTTTATCTTCTAGATATTTTAAAAAACATACAGGGTTGTTCAACGCGTAGGAATATTGTTTCTGTATAGAAGAAAATTGGGTGGTTGGTTTGGTTTTATGGCGCAAGAGCCAAATCCGGCCATACTGCGCCAATCAAACGGTAAGCGAATAAAAGATATTTTTTAAAAAGTCCCACAAATTATAAACACAGAGGTGTAAAGATAAAATTGCGAAAATATGACTTCAAAAAGGACTTCGGCAATTTAAAATTTAAAACAATGATTCATAAAACAATGCAATTTACATGAACTTGATAAAGGTATGTTCCACATGATCAAAAGAACTGCTAAATGCAAGATGAAAAGTCAATACTTTTTAAGAATTTAAAAATGCTTGGGTGGTATTTTTCACCCACCAAGTCTTGTAATGTTCGAGAAGATGAATTAAAAAATTAAACATGATAAGAATTATAAACAGGACATTCAATTAAAATATGGCAAATAGTGAAAGGTACTTGGCAGCTGTTGCAAATAGGCGGGTTTTGGCCTAATATAAGATGCTTATGAGTGAAACGTGTATGCCCTATGCGAAGACGAGTCAACTTCACATCCATCTCACGTAATGGTAGGACAGGCCACCTACCAATTGTAGCTTTTATAGAATGTAGCTTATTATGCGTCTGCCTATCCCATGACTCTTGCCAGGAAGATATTATATGACAGGATAAGGGAATTTTAATGTCACAAATTGGAGGTCCGTTCCTTAAGATGGACATTGCAGATTTTGCAGACGAGTCAGCTTTTTCATTACCTGAAATTCTCACATAACTCGGAACTCAACAAAAGATGATATTAAAACCACTGTTTTCCAATAAACGTAAAGTGAATAAAATGCGGGTAGTGATAGGATGCATCTGACTATTGTCATTAGATAGCGATTCCAAAGCACTCATGCTATCGGAATAAATAATAAAATTACGCTGTGATAGAGATGATATTTTCTGGAGTGCCCAAAAAATTGCCATCAATTCAGCAGTATAAACAGAGCAGCAATTATGAAGTCGGTGACTCAGTGTATCAGATGGCAGTATGATACCAAAACCAACATGTCCAGCTGATTTAGAGCCATCTGTGAAAATTAGTAAAAAGAGAGAATACTGATTACGATGAATTAAAAAAAGTTGTTGAAAGTAGAAGGAAATTGGAAGGAACAATGTAGGGATCTTCTAGAAAATAATGTTCTATTCCCAGGTATAATATCAAAAATAATTCTACGGAATGGTATGACTAAATATTGTTGCAAATATTAAGTCATTTTTATTTAAGGATATAAAATAATAGATAATTACATCAATATGATGAACATAAATAAATGAAAGTTTAACTTGAAACAATTTTATTGGTACTAACCACTATCATTATACACAACCAAAGCTAATCTCTAAAATCTTTCTCACGAATCACTGGGCCCCAAATTATTTTAAAAAGATATTTTATCTCATGAACACTGAAGTTAAAGCTTCCTCTTCTATAAATCAGCTTTCATTTCAATTTCTAAAACCCCTCAAAAGCAATAATCTTAGATCCTGTTAGAAAGGTGGTTTCATAAAATCTTGACAATAGAAGTGGAAGATAATCCTTACTTGATTTGGCCTATTTTGATGATGCAAAATCGCACTGAAATACCCATTTCTTTCTGGGATACAATATGTCAGCACTTAGTAATAAATAATAATCAATATATTTTCTTTGTCGAATTCCACGTCGATTTTTATTTCTTTATCGAAGAATTTTAGCTCAAAATTTCTAATTTTTGAAATTGTTGCCCAAACTACAACATAATTTAAATTTAAAAATCGTTAACAGAATGTTCACTGATGAATTTTCATTACACGATAAATATACGATTTCAGTATTTGAATTATAAAATCAGGCAGTGTAGAATAACGTCGCACTAGGAAATATTATTCTTCCAACATTTTTGCTACCATGCACAGTGAGGAAAAGCATTAACAATATATTTTCGGATTGGAAACAAAGGTAACACTAACTCTTTTGATATAAAGTAAAAATCCCAAATATTCATTTATGGTATCTTGTATAGTTCTATAGTTCATAATATCTCTACAGCTACTTTATTTACAGAGTATTGTGATATCGATTTCAATGTGTTTCTTTCCCGAATTTTTTGATGTACTTTTTTGTACAAGCTCAGTTCAGACGATCATACCTAGTTTGATATTTAGTCATTAACATCCAAATATCTCTTTATAGGTCTATTTACAGGTGTTCAGGTAAAAGCAAGATATTTAAATTGCTTAAAAGTTTTTCTTGGAAAACATGCAGCCAAAACACTGTTTGGCCATTATTCTTTTAGTCTGTCGTCTTCAAAAAAATCTACATTTTTGTTTTTTGCAATAAAAAAAATCGTTTGATCTTATAGAAAGTTTCCAATGGCAGAAATAGAAAGAAAAATTAATTTTACCAAAAAAAAGTTAATACTTTTTTTGGTGCCTTAGTAGTTAACAGCCAACTTGTATTTAAAATGAAAAATTTCAAATGATGTATACTCAATAATGTGATGTAAGAATTAGTAACTGATTGAAAAATTATATTAATTAAAATAGAAATATAAAATCATTTAATTTATAAAGTTTTTAATGTTTATTTTATTCTTCCTGTAAGCTGAACGCAAACTTAGAGACATTCTTTTAACCCTAAAAGAATGAATCAATACTATGTATAACAAAATTCAAAGAAACATTGCATATAATATTATTTTCGTTCTTTCATAATAAATTAGCCAATCCAAATTCCAGAGCACTCACCACCCACCCATTCACCCCAGTAAGTTGTCCAACTTTCAACAGTTGTAAATTTGATTTGCGTGACCGATTCTTCCGAAATAGTTTCAAAAGAGTAACTAATTTTATACTGTTGCATATATTCGTGAATAATGTTTCGAAACGAAACTAGTGCACGCTTTAAATTATATTTAAAAATACGCAAAAAAATTAGTTAACAATCAATGGAAGAATGAACCAAATATTTTTATTCAATTTAATATAAAAACAATAAGAATCTTTTCATTCAGGTAAAAATACAAAAACTGTTGACCTTATTTTTATGAAGTTTATATAATTTAACATCACAAATATCTTAAAAGTGATGCATAGTTTTACTTCCGTTAATAAAAAAAGTTTATACGTTCAATATTTCAGTGATTCATCAGTTTTATCTTTTTTAAATATATGAGTGCATTTATTTTATACTTTCTTGAGAGTATTTATGGATTTCATTTAAACAATTTAAAATGTTTGTTTAAATAATAAAAAAGGCCCTTAATGTTCTTGATATTTTTTAAAAATTTGATATACTTTAAATGCTATGCTACTGTTATTGAAAAATACTTGAGCAGCCCTATAGGTACACAGTAAAAAGTCCAAAAGATCAATAATGGTTAAAGACGTTTTAATTAACATAAATATACAGGGGATAAAACACAAATACGCGAAACAGTGTCTTCAAAAATCAAGAAGAGACAAACATAGAAAACAAAACATAGATTAAGCGTGCACAAAATTTTACCTTTAGGTATTAACAAGCAACAAATAGCTATTAACAACCATTGCAACACAAAGGGCCGAAATAAAACTTGCAGAAGATAAATACTCCAAAGAGAAATTTCGTCCAACTACTCAATGGAACTTACACAAATAGCAGTCTGCTCACCGACTACCTATTCCAGCCCCTGTGACATAACATTGAATTTTATAAAATAAAAGCAGGAATTCGTCCTATTGGAGCTATCCCTACGATTCTAAGACTTTGGGTTCTTTATTTTTTAACTCCAAATACTAGCTAAATCTAAGAAGGGGAGGATTGACCCGATATCCACTCAGCATGCCTTAAAAATGATTGCAAAATTCTCTTCCTAACTAGGGTACTTGTGGCTCCTTCAAATCATATATTTGTTTCGGCTACTTTATGCTGACAGAGGATGGCAACATTATAAAATAGAACAAAAATGTTTCTAGAATAATGTTGAAAAAGGAAGGTGTTTTTAAAATAATAATGCTTAAAATTGAAAACATTCTTTTCAAAAGTTATTCATAGGCAGAAGGAAATAATGTTTTGTGATGTAGCTACCACTTGAGATTCATTGTTCATGGAAGAAATAAAACAGATTTGAAAAACCATTAAGTATGTAATGTATACATAGTTTTAGATTTATTGTTTTACTAACTAATTTATCTAAACGCAGGAAAGGAATTTCCTAAAATTGCGATCAATTTAAAATGAAACTAATAATTACCACAGTTTTATATCTGTTTATGAAAAGAGTTAAATTGTAAAAAGGAAAATTCGGTAAGCGTATTTTGGAAGAGCAGTCCTATAGTTTTCTCTAAAGTTTGAATATATTAACTCACGAATTCTAAACTTTTACCAAATTAATATCTTCAGAATATTTTTATTTACTTTCTGAAAATAATTTCTTTTCATTGTAAATAAATAAAAAGTATTGGCTGTCTGATAAATATCTTTGTATTTCAAAATTTTTGTACTTCTAACCAGTAGGAATGGTCTATCATAAACTTTCTCGCATATTTCCCAGTAAAAGTTTAATTCTTCTACCCATCTCTGTAAGGCCACAATACCACCAGTGTTCAGATATTTAGCGTCAGGGGTTAGTAACAAAGTATAGATTTTTGTCGCGAATTTAGCGTTTTGTATTAAATCTCGCTTTTAATCTTTATTGGTTGATTGTTAAAAGTTAAAACATAAGTAATAGAAAATCAAGTATGCATTTTGGACTTTTTTCTTCCATTTGACAGAAACCAAAATTTGACCACAAAAACTTATATTCAGGAAATCACGCATCAAATTTCATCTATCCCAAGTCATTATGTTTGCATACATAGTAAAATACAGATTATCAATCCAATGATAAATTTGGTTCAAAATTTGATACGTTTCTACATTTTAGATGGTAAATTTATGAAATAAGTTTTATTGATCTTACTGTTATCGTTTTTTTACATTTATTTCACTCAAACAGCTGGACAGACGGACAACAGAATGGATTTTGTTCGCAATTTGATAAAAATTTACAAATGTGATGTAAAGAATAAATCAGATTTTATCTATCTAAATTAAATCTAAATATTGTGTTTACAGCAGACATAATTCGATCCTGTCGTTACTGCTCTTTCGGTGCTAACGGGGTGGTCGGCTGTACACAAGGAGACGTAAGATTCCTCAGACTCTTGAGTTCAAATATTTTGACGTTATTGCAATACTTCAAATACGAGTACTTCGTATTTTCAAATTTTCGTATTTCACTAAATTATTAATTAAGAATATCATATGTTTTCGAGTTTGAAAGCAGATCAGCATGGCGTAATTTCTTTTACATTTTGTTGTCGATTCAGAAGTCGCTGTTATAAAATAGATTAATGAAAAAGCTAATAATAACACAAAAAGCATGCTTTTTATGTTAACACTTTCAGTTTCATGGTTAAACTCGTGAATTTGATTATCTGTGTAATTAGATGACCCGCTTCTTTATGTCTCTTAACTATAGAACGAAAATGCGAACTAATAATGTGATTCATGTACACACGATGAATGCGATTCATAGGCGGATTATGAGGCGGCCAATGTGTTACTGTTTGAAAACTAATTAACAGTTCATTCTACATTATAATCTTTTGTTTGTTCATATTTTAAAATTTAAAAATTGTCAATAATTTATGAGCATTTATATTTGTTAAACAATTTATAATTTTTTCAATACTTTCTTTGAAATCGCTCTTCTGGTTTACAATTTGATTGTGAACTTTTTAACATAAAATCAAGATATTGAAATTATTTGTTTTTCTTATCCGTTACTTAATTTTTTTTTTATATACAGATTAAATGAAAATCAATATAAGCATATGATTTTAGAAGTTAGGTTAAGAGGACCTTACTTCCCTTGCCTAGTGGCTGCCTGCTGGGCTTAATAAAGCCCATCTAGAGGATTTGTTAGTAGTCAGATTTGACAGTTGCAGAGAGATTATGGATGATAGGTTGATTAAACTGGTATTGACTTATTGCCGAATAAATTTATAAAGAATAAAAATAAAAATTTTATACTAAGAAATCTTTAAAAATATTATTTGTATCAGGTTGGGAGAACTGAAAAGATTTTATTAATTTTACTGTATCAATTATTTGTTACGGTATTTATAAACACAGATGATCTGCTTAAATAATATTGCATACAAACGTGAATATTAAGTCACGAAGTATGATAAATAAAAAAAAGGGGTTAAAGTATCACTAAAACAAACGGTTATATTAAAATAAATTGCTAACATACTTATTAACCTTGAAAATGAGTTAAAATGTGAAAGTAAGGAGCTTGTAAAGCGGCTTGCTTTTCGAGCAAATTTAGAAAATACGCGAATTCGAAAAATCTGCTTTTATTCACTTGGATTAAGGAATTTACTAAACATCCATTTTGAAGCAATATAGGACTATTAAGAAATGAATTATTTTGGTACTGTGATTTAATGATGAGGAAGATGAAACGGTATTCCCACACCATGTGACAGATTTGAATATTTTGAGTTTATCGGCAATGCACATCACATAAGGTTCCCTCTTTTAATGAGAAACAAATTTATTTCTCATTTCAGCATATTTAAAATATGAGGATTTTTTTTATTTTGTTAGTTTTGTGAATATGTTTTTATTTATTAGGATTCTTGACCGCCTAATATCCACTTTTGTATACAATATTACAGAACAAGCGATCTAAATGACGACGTCCTGTTCTAGGAGCACAGCGTCTTCCCCGTGATCCTGGTGTGAAAGAACACTATGTGAAAAAGAGTTGTGCAAGCGAGTGTGTGAGTGATGCCTTCATATCAGCCAGAAGTTAAGACTTCTGTCCTCGGATGATGTCTTTATCCACAGAAGCTTCTACACCCCCTTTCCGGATGATGCGGAGACGGCATCATCATCAAGAGAACTAAGTAACTAAGTGAAAGAAATGAAAACTGAATAATCATGCTTGATAAATTTATTTTTATCCTAATACTTTATCATTCAAACATATTGTATTTTTTATTTACCTATTTATTTTGAAAACTAGAAAAAATAGGGGGTTTAATTCAATTTATTTGCGATGCTTAGTGAGCCAGATTGAAATCCAGCCATATAATTCATGTAATTTCCACGTCATAAATAGTAAGGAGTTGTTTTATCCCCGACGTCATGATGTAATGCTCCGGGACCTCACACACGAACTTGAAAAACCTTACCAGCCGTGAAAGGAATTTAACCATTTCGATTTAATGAGATTCTGTAAGTATTTTTCCAATTTTAAAAATACAATAAAAAATAACTGTTAAAGGGATTTCTTAACAAGAAAAAAAATCCAACGAATCATAAGTTTATTTCATAATATTCATTCCTTTTTGCTCATTTATCAAGAAATCCCAAAAAATAAAACTGATATTCTTTATAATGATTCAGTTTTCGATTCATAAATTCAACGTTTCTCATAAAAATTTCGCAATACAGTGAATCATCCCTTTGTTCATATAAGGCAGCAGTTTTACCTTTTTAAATGAGCGATATGGTGATTTTTTTATTTTTATTTATGGACATTCATTAAATTAAAGTTCCTTTATTTTTCTTAGTTGCTATTTTCCTCCAACATTTAATCGTGTTTTTAATCTTCACCAAAACACAAAAACCTTTTTTTCTTTTTAATGAAAGAGCAATCAAAATTGGTAATATTTCTCGACGACTGACATTTTTATTTCAGTCTATACTTATAATAAAGCTCAATGTGTGTGTGTGTGTGTGTGTGTGTGCGCGTGTGTGTGTGTTGGCGCTCTACAGGCCAGACCGTTGGACCTACAGCTACCAAATTTGGTACATGTATACCTTGGAGGTCGGGAATGTGCACCTCGGAGCCCTTTTTTCGAATTTTTAATTAGAATTTGAATTAATTAAAATTTAAGCGAAATTTCGACGTTTTTCCGCTATAACTTCCGAAAATATCATCGGATAAACATGATTTTAACATCAATTTAAAGATAAAAAAATTAGCTTTCTAATAGTATCAGTATTTTAACATTTAACTTAAGCTTCTATTTGTAATGAATTTTTAAAGAAGCATTTCAACTATATTTTTCAACAATATATTTCGGACAAAACAATAAAATTTAATCTGCAGGAGCACGTTACGAGTGGAAGGGGAAAAATTATCTTTTATCAATAGGTTGCCATCAGATAGATAAAAACTCAAATTAAAAAAATAAATAATTATTGCAAATTAAACATTTAAAAATGCAATTTTCAGCACGTGTCTGCATGAAATGAAATAAATATGAAATATGTTTTTTCTTTTTAAGTCTATAAATGCTTTAAAAAATGAAGAATATTTAGCTTTTAATTAAAAAGAGATGAACTTGTGATATCAGTGTTTTAATGTATAACTCAAGCTTCTATTTTTAACGAATTTTTAAAGAAATATTTTAACCATGTTTTTTTGAGCACGTGACTGGATAAAATAAAATAAAACAATGCCGGAAGTTCAAATAAAAAAAACTATCATCGCAAATCAAATCTAAAGAAATACAACTTTCAGAATGTGACTGGATAAAATAACATAAATATAAAATGAGATATCTTCTAAAAAAATAAATGCAAGGCAATGGATTCTATGATCGTTTGCAATAGATATATAATTAATTCCATAAATTATCTTTATTTACAGTAAACCTGGTTGAATTTAGACAGGATATGCATTGAAATCCCGACTTAATGGCATATTTCTATAATCGTTTGTAATATCTGTATCATTAATTCAATAATTTTTCCCCTTTTTCGCTTTCTTTAAAAAACATATTTAACATTTTGGTAACATCACCGAAAAAAACATTTTTAATATTTTGGAAGCATAATCGATTAATTGTTAGAGCATTAAACTCAAAAAGTTTTTTCGAATAAAGTTACCGACTCTTTAACTACTAATAACTGAATCTTTTAACTTTAACTATTTCTTAAATTTTGGCTAATGAATATGTGATTTAATTGAAAATTTTAGAACGCATTACTCATGGCGAACCAGCTGGTCGCCAAAGGCGGCTAGTTATTGAATAAAGCAGGAAGTAAACGAGTAGAATACAAAAGTATCAAAATGACCAGTCATGGCTTCCCTTCTGGTTGGGTTAACATTTGATTTTTGTAGTTACACAAGACTTATTTTGGAAGGATTGCTGATTGATGTGTTCAAATTATAACTGCGTCCTGAAAAGTTCCGTCTCATCGCGTTATAAATGGCCTTATCTCGCTCTGATTGTGCAAACATGCAGTCTTATCTATTAGCGGTCTATGTCACTTGGTGTAAGGATAATAGGCTTTCAAATGTCGCAAAATCGAGACTGCACCCCCTAAAAGTTCTTTTGTCCATTTGATGGAATTGGAAAGGATAATTTCCTATAAGCTCCTTCCTCAATAAATTCTGCAAAATACTGTCATCAAATGGATCAATTTAAAAAAAACACCCACGCCCATAATTAATGAACCAATGAACAATTATTTTTCATAATGGCTACCTAAGACCACATATTGCATTAGTCGTAAGAGAGAAACTCTTACATTTTGATTAGGATGTTTTATTGCATCCTGCATACTCTCCAGATCTCGCCCCCCCCCATCTGATTATTACTTCTTTCTGACCTTAAAAAATTATCTTTGCGATAAGCGCTTTAAATCTACAAGCGAAATAAATGCGCTCTCCAAGGTTTCATATCTTGACCAAAATACAACAATTTTGGAAAGGTGGTATAATGAGGTTTCCAGAGAGATGGAAGAAAGTGATAGAGCAAAAGGGTTCTTATAAAACAAAATAAATAATATCTTAAACAGCAAATAGTGTATATTCATTTCATGTTAGAAATAGGAAAGAAAGATATGACACCTTAATATTTGGTTATGCTGTACTGAACCCAATATTATGTGGAAATGCAAAGGCATTAAAAAGGAAAAGGAACTTCTTCCTGTCATGATTCTCTAAATTTAAAAACATACGAAGAATGATTTGTGTGGCAATAGAAATTTGGAAGATAGAATAGAAATGAAAATATTTGCCATTACAAAATTCATTTCTAATTCTATAGTACATTATACACTTTCTCTTATTACTTCACGATGAGATTTCATTTAGATAAGACTGACGGGAAAATGTGGCATACATATTGTTTGCCAACGAATTCTAAATTCCTCTTTTTGCGCATGCGTTAGGATGAGTTTAATTCGTCAAGATAGAAGTTTGAGAAAAAGATAAAAGGAGGGGATGTTTACATTTAATAAAGAAATAAACTCAGATACCTAGCAGACTAAATTAAAATAAAAGATTAAGACCAGAAAATACATGTTATTCACATAAGTATTAAAAATAATTGAGCAAAAGAAGAAAAGTAATAGGGCGAAAAATTGTCAAAGAAGGACGAATTCCGGAAAAACACTCATTCTTTGGCGTATCTCCCCTTATTGGGATAGAATCGTCGAAAAGGGGTCGTCTGAAAATAGTGAAACGAAAGGTATATCTAAACAAGAATAGTGCAACACTTTTATTTATAATTCATTAGTTATGCGATCAAATAGCTATTGCTATTCTGTTTGCAAACGAACTTTTTATATATTAATAATAATAAAAAAAATGGCAGAATGAAAACAAATTGAAATTAAAATCTTAACCATTAAACTTTTTCAAAATTTCATTAAAATATTAAAAAAATATCAAGGACCTAATTTTCTCAAAAGATGTAATCAAAAGAGATTTTTTATCTGCATATGAGAAATTTTAATACAAAACTTTGTTTTCATTATTGCTTAATTGTAAGCGATGGCGTGCAATCATGACAATCATATTGAAAACTGTGGCCTATTGATTAATTTTATTTGCTTTTACTTTTTCTTTCTTATGCAAAGTATATAAGGTATTGTCACAATTCGAAATTTAATACTAAGATCTTTTATGAATCTGCGCTTCTTAAATATTTCTAAATAAATAAATAAAAACATTTTTGCAATTAGGTCCGCCTTCGTAAACGATAACACAAAAATGCAATTAACCAGATGGATAAATTCTTGTGCACGGGTTTTTTGCCAAAATTATTGATTTCTATAAAATTTTTCGTCTATTTTGTTAAAGAGAAATCTTTCTGTTCGCTTAAGTATATGATTATCATAACTCAGACACATACTTGGATGTTTTGTATACATTTATTATTTAAATTTTAACTTTTGTTTTAAAATTAAATTTTAGATCATATTTTCCAAATAGCTAATTATTTATTGATCAATTTATTAACACATATGTTAATAGATTACTGAAAAATAAGCCGAATGTATGAAATTTGGTTTATGATCCATACATCAAAATTGTAGATTTGCATCTACTTTTTTAATAAGTTTTCAACAGGTTCGATTGACTGCTTACTAGTAACTGTGTAAAATCCCACTTGCATTTTTTGCAATTTGAATAGGGGGAATATGCACCGGAGGAGAGGTTTAAGGGGTCATGGAACAAAATGTAAGCATTTTTTAAAGCAAAGCATTATTAGAGAATGAAACTAAAATAATACTACCCTACGGCCGCCAGAAACGCTTTTCTAATACCTGATAACACTTGAAAACGAAAAATAATCATTTCGTCCGGGACATCACCGTTTTATGCTTCCGAGTCCATTAAAATTTATATATATATATATATATATATATATATATATATATATACACACTCGATTTTTCCTAAACCAAAGCCAAAATTCGTGGTGTCATTAAAATGAAAGTCGAACGTAGGAAAATCATTTTTATTTCTTTATAAATATGAATGTCAATAAATAGTCTACTAGTGGATTTCTAAAACCTGAGAGGTTAAGAAAGAGACATTATATATTCTTGCTGTGTGAAAATTTCATGCTTGTTTATAGGATACAACATGTTACAGAGCTATATGAGCAAAAAGCAAATTTTCATAAATACCTGAAATATTTGACCTAAAGAAGCTCAGATCCTACTGCTGTAAATGCAAAATCGTAATCCTACTGAGAGAGACCTTAAAAAAGTTATTCCGCCGATGTCACCAGAGCGTTTACTAATTCTGAGGCTGTTACTCCTGTGTTCTGGCCAATAGCGGAAAGCATGGTTGAATCTGAAGCCTTGACCTTGAACGCTCCGCAGAACAGACAGAAGTACCGTTTTATGATTTGGGAAACTCGATCAACTGGTTTCCTACTATCGATCTAGTTCTTGACTCTTTTTTCGTTTTCGGTTTTCGTTTCCCTCTGGGGCATACTCTTAATAGTTTTATAATTTTTTCCCTATAAACACTTAGAGTTCGAAGGTTGATATTACTTATTTCATGTTGCAATAATAACGCTTTTTTATTACAGTGGAATTACTTGTAGTTAAGAACTATACCAATGAAAGAAACCTTAACACTAATTTAGATTCAAAACGCTATAATGCTAAAGTAATGCTTCACAAATACATGTAATATTATAATATACGTCCTATTTATAGTACATTATTTCTGGAGGTACAATTTTTACGTAAATGATCTAATTAAATTGGGAAATGATGCCCTTTTAAATAATTTGTTTAAACCTGTATTTTTCTGTTAAATGTATATTTCTTCCGTTTTTTTTTGAAACTTATGATACTATTACAGTGTATGCAGTTTATACTTTACAACACACTTTGTTTTTACGAAATTGGGTTTTCAGCCACTCTATAACTCTTAATTAGGAATAAAAATAAATAAAAACTTTATTATACGTTTATGCATGTTCTAACTTTCCTCTTAAACGACTATGTTGAATTTTTAAAAAAAATGCATCCTTTTTATTCAGGAAATCTCATAGAATGCTGTAAACTTTTCAAAATACAAATTCTAATTATTATAGCAAAACATTATGTTAATTTTTTAACACTTTTAGCTACTTAAAAATTTCTCTTTTAAAAACATTTTTTGACAGTCATTTTTTCATTGGTTTTAAATTAGTTATATAATCAACCAGAAAAAAATTAACAAAACCAGACTTTTGAAATGAAAACATTTTTTCATATACATCACTCAGTATTTGTGAAAAAATTTACAGTACGATTAATACGACAAATATTAATATTTTATGGGGAAATATTAACATTCTTTAAAAACCAATTTTATTTCAAATTTCAATAAAAAACATTTAAAAAGATTAAAAAAAAAGGCTTTTATAGGAACCACCTTTTTTCGTTGAAATTGCAAATAAAAAGACTTGAATCCCGTCTTTGTCGGGGATATCAAATACTTAAAAATAAATATATTGCATGGTTGCAATCTATTTAAATTTCAGCCTTGATTTGAAATAAATAAAGATTAAATTGGACATGTTGAAATTGCAAAAAAAAACTGACACATTTGTTGCAATAATCCAAATTAATAATAACATTTAGTTTAATTTGCGAATATAATCGAATAAAAATTGCATAAAATTATCTATTCTTCACACCATTTAGAATGCGTTTATTTTTAATCTAAAATTGTTAACATATGCCATTTTGTAAAGTGCCTCGCCTTCTTACGAAATTCAAAATTTTGAATCTCGCAAAATGATGAGGGGAATACCTGTGCTCAAACCCTTCTTTAAGCTTTCGCCCCCTAACTATTCAAGAACGGTTGACTCATGCCATAAATTGTAACATACATCAGGCTAGTATATACTGCGGATTTCTAACGAAATGGGATTTGAAAACTGTAGCCTTTCTGCCTTGAGGTCGGTACCTTACCACGGGGCATGGCGGTCCCGAAATTAATTTAACCATAAAATTCGCTACAATTCTCTTTATCTGGAAAGAAATTTTCTTGAAGTCATAAGACGCATTTATAATCAATAGTCGATTCAATTAACGTCACGATCTTTTGACAGACGAAATTACAAATTACACATGTCATGGAGTTCATTGTGACGATTTAGCACCTCTAAATTTCATTAATGTTGTTGCACCGCTATTACAGTTTTAATTATATTGATTAATAATAATTAAAAGTACTGAATTTAACTCGGATATAATATATTCGAGGTGTTTATATATTAACAACACAGTGTCTAATATTTGCAGTATGTTATAAAGGTGATTATATATTATATAAACACCTTTATAGCATTACTTACAATATTATATAACATTATAAATACAGGTTGTCCCGCAAGGTGTGCAGCCTGCAATAATTACAGACTCGGATAGAACACGTCAAAATGAGTAATTTGATGCAAAACATGCGGGGTCTTCGAATATAGCATCATTGTCTTATTAATGTGTGAAGATTGTGAAAATTTCAAGAAATGAGAGGGAAGAAAAATATTATCGAGACTTTCAATACAACATTATTTTCAAACCGTCGAACCGTTAGAACAAATGACATGAAGAAATCTGGAATTGAAATTTGCAATTGCTTTCTGTAAAATGTGTTCCATTTTTATTTACCAATTTGGTCTTCCACTGTTGAGGGCTATGTGAAATACACTGTATTTCAGATGTCTCCATAAAAATGGAGTAATGGAGTCCAGTCAGTTCAGTCTACGTTGAAAATATTCCACTGAGAGATCGAAGTTTCGTTGAGTATGATGAGGTTTAGAACTATCTTGCTTAAACCAACAATCTCTTATCTTTCGTACATACATTTGATCGTCATACTACCGTTTCTGTTGTGGTGAAAACATACATTTAGGGAAGCTTCCATATTGTGCAACCGCCGTATGCATCATAATTTGGAATAGAAACTCTCCGATTCGTAATTAACGTTCTTTGTGAAACTAGACTATGATGCTAAATTCGGGGACTTCACATGTTATACATCGAAATATACTTCTTGATCTGTTCCATCCGAAACTGTAAATATTAGACACTACATACCTTGTAAGACACCCTATATTATCCTTTTATATCTGATAAGGCGATTACTTTTTGACAATTAGTTTTCAATCCTTTTTATCAAAGAATTCGGAATATTCCATGGTTTTTTTCCAATTTTGAAAAAAAAATTCTTTAAAACATATAATTAAAAAAAATTGTAATAAAATCACTGTATGCCGAAATCATCATTAGCTGTTTGGTGTTGTAATATTCATAATTATTTTTACAAATAATATTTGAAGATAAATTATCAAAAATCAATATAGAGTCACATGACCTGCAAGATTTCATAAATGTTCTTTCTTGCTTTTTCAAAACTTGCTCACATTTGATAATAAAAATTCAATGCACAGAAATTTCTATTAATATTTAACCTTATATATCAAAACTCAATATTTTTTTATTTTAAAATAAAAAGTGAGATTTTCATCTTAAAGTAAAACAATAAATCATACAGAAACTGATAAAATGAAATTGATAATTTTAATTCTCCATTGTCAATTGTAAAATCTTTTTGTAGGGGTACAATAATGAGCAAATTAATCTTAAGGCAATACAATAAAAACCATTATGACTATGTATGTATCTCATCTCCTGAAACATTGGACCATATTCAAATAAATTTTGCTTAAACATTATAAAAGATAATGACGTGAAAGAATATTGTCAGTTTTTCAAAATTGAAAAACTAACCATCCCATTAATCAGAAATTAACAAAAATTTGCATTTTTTTAAACTACTCTTTACTATTCTTTTAAAATATCATTATTTTAATAAATACTTTCACATTACGTTTTTTAATTATGATTCATCCATAATTGTAAATACTGTCATTCAAGGGAAAAAAAAACTTTTCTTATACTTAAGCTTTTGTGAACAAAATTTGTAGTGCTAATTAAAAAAGAATAATAATTTAAGAAAAAAAAATTAGCTATCGAAGTTTTTAAAAAATTGTTTGGTTCAATTAATATTCTGATTTTAATCAAAAGCAGACAATAATTTAAGGTAAATTAAAAAATTTTTTAAATGTTTCATACAAAAGCATTTTTTATATTAAAAGTAACATAAAAATAGTTTAATCTCTAGTATATATCAACTAGTCATATTTAAGATTAAAATGTTTAAATCTGGAAATTTTTCAAACAATAGAAAAACTCAAAAAGCGAGAAGTGGAAAACTTTTGATGTTTATTGCAGATGCTTCCCTCAGACATTGCACGCAATACTGACCTTGCCACAGTGCTCTCAAAGAGGTGGTTGCCGTACTGAATTGCATGAAAACCGATTATGCTATTATTTATTTCTTCCTCTATTTCCTCGATGGACGTTGAATTATGGCCCGATTCAGACATTTTCTAGCAGCATTTATTATCCAGTCAAACACATTCCATTTTCCTCCATTTCTCCAACAAAGAATGGACGAAAGAAACGAATGTGTAAATAACAAAGCTCAGGTTTTTTCATACACAGGTGATTTGACATTTGTTTTCCTAAATCGTAGATGATTTGGCAGTCATAAATTTTTAATAAAAATTAATTGGAATGTTCCTGGAATTTCCAACAACTCATCATAAATATATCTTTTTTTAATGGGTAACAGACATTTAAAAAATTCTTTTATGTAAGCATTTCGAAAATTTGCTAATTATTTCAGGATAGTGGTAATTTATCAACTTATTAACAGCCAATATCGAAAAAGCTATTAAAACTCATTTCTATTATTATTATTATTTGTCTAAATTTTTAGATTCAATGTGAGATTTTAGAATGCTTTACATGTCAACAGCTTTTAGAACATGTTTATTTCTCTGCACTTGGATGGTGGTTCTCACTCACAATTAAAAACAGTGCATCATTTTGTTGTTTTATTTGTTTATTTTTAAATTTTAATTGTTCAAAACATCTACAAAACGGTAAGATGTGGAAACATAAATTAAGGCAATTAATTATATATAATTATTTTTCGGAGCAATAAGCAAGTCATTTTCTTAAGAGAATGAATATGCATCGAATTACCTTTCTGAATGCAAAAAATGAAATTTTAAAAATAATCTCACACTTGACTATTGACTTTAGAAATGTACACCAAAATTTTTATTTCACTTACAAAAGAATACTTTAATAATTGTTTTACACAAAGCGATATTAAATACTTATAAACAAAATAAACAAGGAGTATAATAAAAATGAAATTATTAAAAAAATTCCAAAGATAAAAATATCTTAAATGGGAAAAAGAGAGGAAGGATTATTAAAACATAAAAACGTAGGAAATTTCTGAATTTTTCTACGGTTAGAGAACATTATTTAGTTTGGCTAACAGTTTAATTAGTTATATTAACTCTCCATTCCAAAACATGAGGATTGATTTGGAACGGTCCATATAATTTTAAATTATTGCCAAATAAAAGAATACTGATTCATTTCGCAGCTCTAATAAAGGCAATTTTCTTCTAATTTCCCATATTATAATACATCATCTAAACAATAGCAATAATATATTTTCGAGTAATTTTGTAAGAGAGAAATTCTTCTAAAAAGGTCTTTTCAAGTGTAAATCGGAAAAGAAACAATTTTTCTAAACCAAATTGAGTTTATAGAATGTGATAAAATAATTATTCTTATTTTGAATTAAGTGTAATAAACTAAATCTCGTAAATGATATATTGGTAAATGCTACATAAAAAGGTAAATACAATTTTGAAGCAATTGCAAGTATCTATTGTAGCATTCAATGAGTGAGTCACCACCATTTAAAATGCAATTTAAAAAAGTATTCGAAAATAGAATTAGTGTGTTTTTCTTTCCTACACGTTAGATTTGACATCTGGAATAGTGATTTTCGGTGTAATATTTTCCTATATATAAGGTATATATTATACAAAAACCATTTAAATGTCAATTCTTTAAAGTTAATTGTCGTTAGCGAAATGCGTTTAAAGTATTACAAAAGCATTTTTTTTTGTTTATTGGTTTAAAAGTTTGCTTCATGACCCGCATGCTCCTTTCCTTCACCTAGCAGAAGAAAGATAATATTTAAAATTTATGTTTTTTAAAATTGTACAAATAGGCTCGAAATTTTTTTTTGTCAAGGCAGTTAAGACTTTCACCATTCCAGAGAGATATCTATTAATAATATCAAAAAGCATTCTTATTTCAACATGTAGCTTAAGAGGGTACTCGGCATTACATTATTAATGTGCACATAAAAATTACATAAAGAAATAGCTAATATTTCTACATATATAAAAGAGCTTTACGACGAGTCATAGAGTATGAAAAAAATACCGTAAAATCTTATCTTCCCCATAAACTATTCTGTTGTCCACGTATGGTTTGTTATTCAGCTTTAACTAAAAATCTTCAGAACACGAACTTTTTCAAAGACGCATGTGGGTTGAAATACAAAGATAATCCTTCTTCACGTTTTTCATAATGAGCTCCGCAAACTAAGTCATTCATTACTGTGCTTAGTAACAGGTGGGAAATTTAATTCCGTTGAGCTCATACTCATTGATTGTTTACGCATTTTGATGTTTCTGAAAATCTGTTCCTTCCATTTGCTTCATAATGTAGCAGCTATTTTCAGAAAATTAGAAAAACTTGTAATTCAAAATTTCACATTTAAAGAAGGTTTCACCCAAAATTACATCTTGCCCCTTTGCACGCTGTATTTTGAAAAGTCAATGGCTTAAACGCATAATAAGTTTCTGAATCAGCTTGACATATATATAATAAGCTTCCCAGAATTTCTCAGACAGAGATAGTTACCATTAAATGAAAACTTATTACAACTCAGTAGTTTGGCATCTTGTCTTTAAATCTGTAACCCACTGCAACCAAACACATTTTTGAAGATATTTTATCGATTAATTTATTTTCGTACTTTAAATATTAATTGAAATTTTGTTAACATTGATAAAAACAAAAGCTTGAGTTATTAATTCCAATTAAAAAGCGAATATATCTAATCTCTTTACCTTGATAATAACATGGTACTATGATCTTATCGTTGATACGTTATTATGATAAAGTATGATGTTCCTGGAAACAATGTTTTCACAATAAATGAAGTTTATGATAAAATCTTTAACAATTGTGATGAAGAGCTGATCTTGTACAATTTTGATGAGAGGTTTAATGATCTTAGAATTACTACTTTGAAATAACTTAATAAATAATTCAAAATAGTATGACATGCCGATGGTATAAGATTAAAAGTAATATCGTTTGGTAATAAAAAAAGACAAATTAAAAGAATTATTGAATAATTAGCTGTAACAAGTTACGGCACGAATTGCCGATTGATCGAAATTAATCGGATGAAAATGAAATGCCGTAAAATAAAGGGGAAGGAGCAGACTTTACTATAGGCAAAAACAAAGAGTGGAAAACGATAGTAATCTAGTACAACCACTGTATGCCAATGCGATTACTTTTACCCTGTTTGCCATTTGAAATGTGTGCAGCTTAAAAATTATTGGAATTCACTTCAAGCTTATTGACACACTGATCAAAACTTAACTAATTCTGTGAATTGGCTGTTGACATCGATGGATTTCATAGATTACTTCATTCTCAAATTTTCTCTCCTTACCTTTCTGCAAGACGCTATTTAGCTATTAAACTTTTCCATTTGTTGTTCATAGTATTAAAACAAGGAAAATTTATTTACAAGTTGATTGTAGTTTAAGATACAAGCTTCAAAAAAGTACTTTTAAATGATAAATTACTTAAGACAGAGTTAGTTAAACTATATTACAGTTATTAAGTAAATGTTTTTCCGAATTTATTTGCAAGTCAAAATTTTGAGATAATCTATAATCAATATGAAAAATTTGAATCGATTTATTATGACATTTGATTTTAAAAATGCACAATGATAATTTGAAATTGATCTTGAGATATTTAGTCGTAATCAGATGACGAAGACAAAAGCTGAGTTGGTCATCCTTTAAATATTTTTTAATAATATCACGTTTTTTTTAAAAAAAATATATCATTTTAAATATTTTAAAATATTTTATTGCAGTTACATAACTATTATCTTCTCTTTTGGATACTAGATGGCGATGCCTCATATGCCATCCCATAGTGCATTGCGCATTGCGAGTGTAATCAGAATGAGATGCGATACTGTGGTGTTAAACAGAGCGCGAGAATGTTTTGTTATGTCTTGTCTTTGTGTTTGTTCGTGTGCAAATGTGGTTATTAAAGAAATGTTAATATTATTAATATTAAATGTTAATATATTAATGTAAATATTAAAAGATTTCCTAAATAAAAAAAGGGTAATGGATATGAGATTTTTAGAATGAGTCTTCTTTAAAATTAAAAGGAAAAAAAACTGGAGCTTTTGAATTAATGCATTTACAACAATTAGAATAAACAAATACATATTTCTTCCAAAAGAACTTATGAAGAATCGAAGGCATCTGTTTTATACATCAAAAATTAATTTAATTTTGATCCTAAGTCTATGAAGCTTTCTTCTTCAATGTAAACTACGCTCTCAGATTTTGTATATGGAAATTTACTAACAACAATGCACCTAATTATCTGATGTGAAAACGGTAGTTGATTGTTAATCAACCATATGTAAAAAAAAAAAAAACCCTTCCACTATTTAATCATGTTAAAAATCAGAAATCATCCTTCTTTACATGGGAATACAGTATGTCATATCCGTCAATCACTTTCGCTATTCATTTAGATTGTCGTGACAAGGAAAATGTTTTAATAGAATATGACCACACTTATAAAAGGATGCAATTACGAATTTCTTTTGGCATCACTTCCTTAAGCAAATGTATTCCGTTTGATTTCGGTTTCGCCACTAAAGATACTCTATTGGAAAGTTGATATGAAGATTAGATAAATGTGATTGAAAACTTCTGGATAAGTAATAATAATTAATTTCTTTTTGTATCTTAATAATTTAAAAGTACGTTACAATAAGGAAAGAATGATTTTTTTGTGTCTTAGATTTATGTCATTAAAGTAAGGACAAAATATTATAATAATTAACAAAAAACCATCAAAGCTGTTCAAATTCATTATAATAACATATTCATGAAGGTTAAGCTATGAAATCATATATAAATAGATTTTTTTTTTCACTAACTGAATTGCACGAATGCGCTTACTTATTATTATTATTCCAAGTTCGCAAACACGTTTTAGGAGAATAAGATAGCAATTAGGAGAGAGAGTTATTTTGAGATAAAACTTAAAAATTTGAATGGAATAAAAAAAAAACTGAATCGAAGCAGTTGTTGATAATTCATTTTACCAATTCCTATAGTATGCTTATTGGAGATCGTTGCGTCACCACGTTATCCAGATTTTGTATCACCTCTTGTACCGATTCATTAGTTAAATTAATATTTCGTCTTGAAGTCACAGGATTCCTACTTATCGAATGTATTCAATAATATTGACTTGTATAATAACGGCATTCAAAGCACTAAACTTTTGAGAATTTCTGGCCCATACCAGTATTAGTAAGAGATAATTTAATACTTTAGAATTTAACTGACATGACAGATTTTTCAAGGAATCAGATTTGGAATTTACAATTTTTTAGAAATAATGACACGGAATAAGTTGTGCCTGGGTTATGATATTTTTTTTAACACAGTTATTAAATTTGCCTTAAAATAATCAAAGTACTGTGAAGCCTTTAGGCAGCTATAGCTCTTTTTTACTTCCAATTTCTATCTCACTGTTCTTTAGTTAGGTCAATTTTACCTCTCCTCTATCGGATCTAAGACATTAGAGTTTTGGGGGCAAAATAATGAATTGCATTAAGGTTTATTAACTAACAGTCTAATCGTCTTAGATTACTGTAAATTTGATTTTTTTTAAACAGGTAGGATATTCACTATAGTAAAATTTATCGATGCTTTATAGATTTTCTTCATTTGATGCTCACATAAGCCTTTTATACGTTTCTGGAAGCCAGGAAAGGAGTAATTCCATTTCACCAATGTTCAAATTCTTTAATTAGCTTAATTTGATTTCAAAAGTTACATGCATAATAATAATGATACCGGACCTGGTAGAAAATGCTATATTTCAAGGGAAAAAAATCATAACAATTTTCCTCATGAACTTTAATCCTTTGCACTCTAATCTCGAGTCTGATTCACTATTCTGAAGGATGCAATGCTTGCACATTCTTGCTAAATGATCAGTATAAAAGCTGTATAATAACAAAAATTCGCATTTATTTCTGGAGATTATAAAAAATCTATCAGTTTTGAAATTTCCAAGCACTAAAAGGAATCATTAAATTGACATATTATATCATATATATCGTATATGTGTAATTGCTACAATTACGTATATATTACGTTTTAGAATGCAAAGGTTTAATTTCATACCACGTATATAAAATAACAAGCTATAACGGAGCTACACCAATAACAATTGAAAAATTTTATTCACGTGTGCCATAGTTTTAAGATATGAAATAATCAATGTATTGAACATTAATAAAATTCCAGTGAAGAAAATTCACCTCAAACAACTTGTAGATTTTTTAAAAAAATATTTGGTTAAATTCATAAGCAAATATTTTAAATTGACAATAATTTAATCTGGCTTTACTTCTAAATTAATTTTATTTGATTTATAATAAATTCAAGAATGTTAATGCTTTTTTTTCAAATTTTATGCTTTAACATTGAATAAACTATTTTTATCATGCTTTTAAGTTTTTTAACACGTTCACTGCCACTAAGAAAAGCCTGATATCAGGACCATCTATCTAATTAGATGTCCCCTTCTTTGCTATCTTTTAACTATAGTAGAGAAGGTGTCATCTAATAACAGAGATGGTTTGGTACAATTACATATTATTTGTAACGCACAAGTGCGTCAGTGGCAGCGAATGTGTTAACTCTTATTTCATGCTATAAAAATAAGTTTTTTTACCCCCTCCCCCTTTTTTTTTTGCAAATTTTGCTTTGTTCCTTCGAACTAAAATGGAATTTTCCGATTTGGATCTGCATGGCTCTATTCTTTACAACCATATATAGAACCAAAATGTGTGAATCTACTGAAAAATATTAGTTAATTCAATCAGATAAAAAAATCTTGAATTTATCAGAAATTTAAAACAAATTAAAAGTATTTAGAGTTAATTAAAATTCCTCCCATTTCATTATGTTACTAGGGAAACCATAGGCTTCGAGAGCTTTTCATTTCAATGGGACAAAAGTAACAATAGTAGGGAACTTCTGAACTAGGCAAACTGAGCAATTGCCTAGAATCACTATACTGAAATTTATCCATAGGCAAGTTGATTAAGGATTTTATTACCCAAGCTACCGAACATAAATTTAAAACGAAAGCAAATCTGTGAACTGTAAAATATTTAGACAAGTGAATTATAAAATGTTAAGATGCATTGTATTGAAATCTTTATTAAATAAATTAAAATATAATTATTTATGACAGAATATTATTTATTCATTTTAATGAGAAATATAATATTCCACTTGATAAATTCTATGAAATAATTTTGTAATGTTATATTTATTTGGAGTTTATTATTTCCTTATAATAAATTCTAATAATTATATGCTTTTATACGTAATTTAGGAAATCATTAATTAACAATTATGGTTAGCACTTCAAAAATTTTATTATTTTAATGAATTTTTGCATTTTATATACAGTAAAAAGAAAAAAAAAGTATAATTTTCCAAAGATATTAATAAAAAAATGAATGAAATGAAACATTTAAATTTTTTGTTAATCGTTGAAGTATGAAGCAGAATTGATCAATTATTATAAGTAAGGCTTCATATGAAAGGCACTGCCAAGGGCCTTAGAATTCCTAAATCCATCATTCATATTTAAGAAAAAGTAATAGAAATAAAAGAATCAGACAGGAAATTGAAAGATATAAAGAAATATTTCTTGTTAGACGAAAGAGAAACGAAGCGTTAAACTTTAACCTGATGCTCATGTCTATAAAAGAGTTAACGAAAGAGGCGGCTTCACAAAGAGCATTTTATGCTCTACCGATTCTCCTTTAAAAAAAATCAATGTAGTTTCGCTTCGTTAAATGTGCTTTTATTAACCTTGAAATGTAAAATTTTTTTTGATCAGTGAATTTGAATCAGTGAATTAACAGAGACTTGGAAAAAATTTTTGAATCACGTTGGTTTTGTAAAATTTACATGATTTTTTGTTTTATTCTCTGTTTAATATACGTAATGACAAAGAAAATTTTGAATTTTCCTAACATGCAAAACTGCATTTCTCTTTATATAAATATGTAAACTTCTTCATATTTTATACTTAATAAATATTTGATACATTTACCATAAAATGATAAACTACAGTATACCCATAAACTAATCAAATGCTATAAATAACAACAGATCATACAATCGCTACATATAATTAAAAATTTGGAACTGATAAGAATTAACCACTTGACATAAGAATTTACTTAAGTTCCTAATTAAATGACGAATTTAATAGCTTCCTTATTCGGAATATCTACTATTATTTAAATTCCTTTAATAATAATACGTTTCGTGTGACTTTATTCATTTTATATTATTTAATACTTTTCGCTTAATTGCAGATTGAAAATTAAAAATTCAATAATTCGACAAGCGTCTCAGACACGTCACCGTATGCGAAGTGGTTAAGCGGATTATTACTGTTTTAACTGGCTGCTTTCGGTGACTAACTGTGCCATGAAAGAATTGCTAATTTATAGCTTTAAATATAGTTGTCATTCATTTTGAAGCATGTGCCTTAGTGATGGATCAGTTTAAAGATCCAGGTACCATAGAATGCCATCAATCGAGAACAGAGCTCCGATCGCACTGTCCATTTCAGGTTCTCATGAAGACTTGATTATCCAAGCCCTGCTTCACGAGTTGCTAACAGATTAAAATCTGAGTTCTCTAAATCTAGACTAATTTCTTGCAACAGTCCGTACAAAATGGTAAAAACCCAGTTGAGAAATTTAGGAACTCCTCCAAATAACCAAGGCTTGGAACCTGTAAATTTCCATCTGTTAAGGTCCAAGAAGAGGTTCCTCGGCAGCCAGAAGCTTGACTAAAGACGACATCAAACTGACTGCATGACAGCGTCTCTACTAGCAGCCGACGGAGTTCTTCAGATCTGGATCTTCAAACTAACTTAGCGCTACACAAATACTTTGATATGAATGGTACTTGTGTCGAAAAGTAATAAATTGATTATGTATACGTATATATTGGAAATACTTATATTGTCATATGTTGATTTTTTTACTATAGTATTTAAATTTACATAGGTTACTGATCGGTACTCCTTCGTAGCATTGATCGAGTCATTCCTACAACTACGTTATTAAATTTCTTCGAAAAGCAAAGAAACAAACGCTTTAAACAAAACTTATACGATAAACACAGAACATTTTGATTGGTTTCAATATATGCAAATTGTCTCACATACTTTTCCAAGTATGTGAGGCAATCACATACTTTTCCTCAATACTTTTCAAAACTGATCTAGTTATTAAAGTTGGACAAGGAAAGGAATCAAGCCAAACAATAAAGACATATTAATTGATTCATTTCTGTAACTAATATGCATTTTTTATTCTTTTGGAATCAAAAAATTTGAATTTGAGATTTTGATGAAACTTCACGTTTTAGATCTCGCCTCATCCAAAAAATTATGTATATATAGTTCAATATTATTGCATTCGGTATACAACAAGTCAAAAAAAATTTCAGCTAGACAGGTGACTGTTTTATTTTGTACTGTTAAATATAATTACATATAAATTCTCTGTTTACTTTTTAACTTAATTTCAAAGAACATTAATTTTCTTCAATAGGATATATAAATTTTTTTATTCTTATATTTTTCACTTTGGATGGATTCTTTTCAACGAAAAAGAATCATTTACATAAATGCATTCTTTTATGACTTCTGCGGTGTTACCTAATTTCACATAAGCATCGATAAATATGCATATAACAGATTGCATCTTAACCAATGAATAGCATTTTTATTGCGAAAAGTGTGAAATTTAAGGTTCGAAAACACATTTTAAAAAACAACCTTGCTGAATACAATGCTAGTTCATTGACCCCTTTTGCAATGTCTCCTTATTGCCTAACATAAAACATACGATTATGCCATCTGAGATATATAGGTGAGGACAATGAACATTTTTCGATCGGTAAAAAACAACAAAATACACGTGAATACATTCTCAACAATCCCACCCTCCCCAACTCTGATATTCGAAATTTCATCCCTGCCAGATTACTGTTAGTTGAATGCACCCACAATTCTCACGATAACTGCTCTTGACAGTTAGAATGCACGTGTGTTCTATTTTGACATTTTATCGTTTTTTTGCTGTATATGCACGATAAGGTAGGCCGATATCTGAGGTTTAATGTCAGTGTCATTTTTCAAGAGCTACTCGCGAAGTTGGATAAGAGGTACTCAAGTTCGATAAGGGAAAAAAAATAACGGAAAAAAAAGGTAAAAATTGCTGAAAAAGGTAAATTTCCTTTATCAATAAAGATATTTGTGAAAACTGCTAAATGAGACATTTGAACCCGTTTCATCATTGCATCCAAAGTTCGAATTTTGAGATATGTCTTTTTCAAAAGACATTGAAAAAACCCTCGAAGATTATTGAAATAATCTTTGAAAGGCGTTATTGATTATTTTAGTGTATAAAATAATCAAATGGAAGAAATATACAAAAAATAATACGATCTCGATATTTATTGGATCATTATGACTTAGAATTTTCGAGTCTGAAGAAACCATTTAAGGAATTATATACCTGTTCGAGGATCTGTCAGTCAAAAACGTATCGAGATAATTAAATGAAATTTTGTATACGACCTTTTAACAAGGACCAGAAGGAGTGATTTCAGCGAAATTTCCTTGCATACTCTACAATGAATGCCGTTGGCTAGCAATAATTAGAGAAAAGAGTAATAGAATGCCTTATCTGTTTATTTGTTGGGGAATAATAACTGACACGTGATTAACACATAAACACCAGGTAATTGAATATTGAGTTTTTACCTTTTTGCGACAGATTAAAACCAAAATTGGTACAGAATTATTTTTGACTTTTTGAATTTACATGTTTGTGAATACACAGAAAGCAGGCAGATGGTCAGTCTCTCGGCGGATTTAATTCCAAAATTGTTACCAATCTACACTTTAGATGTTAAATATGAGTATCAAATTTTACCCACCTAGTTCGCCTCATTTTGAAATTAAAGCTCTATATTCGGACAATTAGACAGGCACACTTCAGAATGAGTTTCGTTCAAAATTTGATATAAATCAACAAAGATATAAAGATAATGTAACAAATTTTATCTCTCAATTATTGCTTATGTGAAAACTATCAAAGTATACAAATAAATCAGGTTCAATGACGCCAAAAGCGTTCTATATGCAAGTTGCTCGGTTTTGAGTTATTCCGCATATGCATCCAAAAGTACCAGTTATACAAAAGTACCATTGACGTGTTTTCTTTTCATTCAACACTTGATATGAATTTACAATTTAAATACAAAGCTATGCACCAATGTTTATTCATCAAACACTTTTCATGTTGTAGTTACAGTGTTCACTTTTATTCAAATACACACAGACAAATTTCCTCCAAATGAGTTTCTTTCAAAATACAGTAAGGATTTACAAATTTGTGTAAAGATTATGTGCTAAATGTTATTCGTTTAATTCGAATTATTGTGTTCGAAGGAAAATTGACAGAACTTAGAGAGGTCTGAAGTAGTGATTCTTCTATATTTTGATATCGAATGTTCTTTGGAGGATTATAATATTTTGTTTTTATACTTCATATACGGAAAAAAATAGAGAGAAATTGATGATAATACTTCTCTATATATGAATTGCAATTTAATACTTATCTTCGCATTAAAATAGTCAGAGCCTCAAATGTGACAATACTCAAGCAATAGGGATAAGAATTCTTTAACTCGAAACAAACGGATAATCCCCTAATACATTAAAACTGCTATTGAAAAAAAGATTCTTTGCATTGTTGCTGTGTGTTGAATGTCGATTCTATTTTAAGGGCTTTTTTTGAAAATAAGAAAGTAAAAGAACGTTACTTTAGGGTATCAGTTATAAAAAAATATGTCAGTTCTAGTATGATCTACAACTCAAAATTTGTTACCTTCAATTTTTGACATGCCATTTTTTGGAGTGATCCGAGTCATTTCAATTTAAAAACAGAACATTCAGAAGTTAGTTTTGAGCCAAGACGCATTCATACAAATAAATTCTTTAACCTTATAAGTACTTATATTTATTATAGCTTTAAATATAGAGTAAACGTAAATCTAAAATTTAAAAAAAAATTCAGCACACAACTCATTTGGAAGCTCAACTGATTAGGGTAATCTAAAGGAATTCACCTTATGTTTTCAAATTAGCTCCGTCATAACCAGTACGCCACGCAATCAGTTTTACTTAGCTGTAATCATTAAGAATATTATGCACAACCTAAATACATAAAGTTGAAAATGCGTTCTTGTTTGTTTTCCTAACTAATTAAAGAAAAAAGGCCAATTCGAACAAAATAACATCAAACTAATTAAATAATCTCCAAGAGATTTTATGCATTTAAAATACTTAGTTCTGAATTGAATGAAAGATAAGTTGTTACCGGATCATTTACCATCTTAGTGCATCACACGCAGAAGAGTAATTTAAAAAAAAATTCTCAAGAAGAAAATGTACGTTTTTTTTTATTTCAAAAATTTGTCTCTAAGGCTATTTGATAATAGGGAGAATTAATTTTGAAATTCGTCTAAATACAAAATACCTTTTCGTATTTAAATCTATAATGACTATCAACATTACTGAAATCAACTATTAAATATTTTTATGTTAAACAGACGTAATAGAATTATACAGAATTTTTGGGGTGTGGTACTTTTAATATTTACTTTAAATGGCACTTTTAATTCAAGAGTGATTCCACTCCTGATAGAAGAATACACTGATTATTCAAATATTTTGATTTACCTGATATAAGATCCTCAAATGTATTAGGCTGACCGGTAATTAAAAAGAACTATTTAAATGGATCAATTTCCAAATATTAGGAAGAAACTTTGAAACAACAAAAATAATTTAGAAAATTAAAGATAAAATAAATTAAAACTAAATTTTATGAAAAATACCAATATGTTCTAAGCGCATGAAAATAATAAAAATGTGAGTATTTTCTCACATTTATTTCTTTTCTTTTCTAAAATATGCATGCTTTATCTGGGGATTGAAAGTACTTTAAATAATCTCTTAAAAGCTTATTATCTCTCAGAATGGAATAATTTATGATGTAATACGTATTAAGTATATTTCAAAGGCTGCTTCTGACGAAAAGTTAAGATATATTAACCTGTCAATAAGTAGGTGGTTATTAAAATAGTGATACGCATGTAAAAGCATTGAAATATAATTTCAAAACTAACTGTATATCATAGTACTATCATACAGTTTTAATAAAATTGTATGTATCTTGGATTTATATTAAAAATTTAAAATGGCAGTCCTACATATTTTTAAAAAGGCCAGATTGTAGGAGGAGATTGCAGTTTAAAATTTAAGCGTTTCTAGAAGTGTCGTGTATGAATTCTTGCCTACTAACACATAGCGCGGCAATACAAGTTCGGTAAAACAAAATAATGGACAGAAGGAGAAAACGAGTGTGACTGACAAGTAGTGAAGTATATTGAAATCTCTAAAAAGAAAATAGCAGGTAAAATAAGCTCAGTGAGTATCTGGAATTTTCAGCGTCAATAATTACAGTAGGAGGCACTTTCATAAGGTGAACATTCAAGGCAGAGCAGCAATTAAAAAGCCACTGACCACAGATGTCAATGCCTGACGTCGTCTACAATGGTACCAAACTCATAGTCTCTTTTTGGGGAGAAGACTTAGCTGGTCAAGTCCTCCTATAATGCAAACATTGTTTGGAGATAGAATTTTCCAGGATGATAACACTCCTACTTATGTGGAGGAATTTGGCCAATGTCCAATCGTGGTTTGAAGAGGATGAAGCAATATATATATATATATATCCTCACCCGACTTCAATATAAGTGAAATGTTACCGTCTATTTTAGAGCATTCCTTCTGAAATTGCATATTCCTGGGATGCTTTCAGATTATATTCATGATGAATGATACAATATTCCTCTAAATATTGATCAATTCATGGATGATTCTAACCCCAGACAAATCAGAGCAGTTTCACATATCAAAGGTAACCATACGCTTTATTAATAAAGATTCTTGTATTTCATTTAGTACTTTTATTATTTTGATACTCACCTGCATCTTCACAATGATTATAAGACTGATTGATTGGCTGGTTAAAGAAGAATAAAAAGGTGTTGATTTTATTTAATGAAAATTGATGTGGCAGGTTGCAAGAAGTTACGAGACACCGAATAACGACAGCATGATTGAAAAGCATAAAAAAAGCTATATGAAATTTAATAATTTTCATTTTAAATAGAGAGCTATCACACAGCATATTATTGATTTATGGTAAAAATTGTATTATACTAATGTATTTGAAATATATTTAAAAGCATTATGCTTATGGTAAGCTATTTAACTAAGGTGAAACGATATATAGTATTGTCTTTGCAATATCTTTCTCTTGATTGGTCACTTTTTGGAACAGATGGCTACAGTTTGTCATTTATAATCGAGCCCACTGAAATTACATTTCACGAATTCTTCAACTGTTACTACTACTCTACGTCATATCCCAGATAAAGATTTATAAACTATCTTTTATATTTTCATTTTTACTGTACATTATCATGCTCATTCATCCAGTTTCATTGTACTCCAGATTTTCTTCCAAATTAATTTCAGTGTATTTTTTTAAAAATAAAGTCCACCAACATCTATATCAAACCGGAAATGGGCCATACGATCCATAGAAACGGTGGTGTGATATGGTGTTAAATGTTAAAGGTCCTTCGTCCTAGAGTTTAGGTTGCTCTGATCAATTTGCGATCTATGTGTATGGAGAGAAAAGATAAAAATATTTTTTTAATGAGCAGTGAATGTGCGAAGTTCTTCATTTATATAGTAAAATTTAGAAAGTTTAAATTGCTTTTACAGTATAAAGTTCTGAAAATTACCACAGCAAACTTATTACTGATCTTGCATTTCACAATCATTCTATTCTTTTGAGAGACTATCACTTAATAAAGGAGAAAATGTATCAATGAATTTTAAGATAATGGATTAAACTTTCGGCAACATTTATGAATTCAAAGATTCAAATTCTTTTTATTTTTTGTAATTCCTTTATTCCGATTTAAAAATGTCACATTCTCAAACCATGACAAACATTAGACTACCTACCAACATTTTTAATAATTTTTTTACTTCAGATAATTATTACACTTAAAATTTGTCATAATGTTTCCTTTTAAATTTCAAACTATTGTCATTCACCTTGCATCACCTTTCAAATTAATGTGTTTATTCTCAGTGATTGAAATAGAAAAAGTGATAATCGTGCAAAAATACCAAATGTCAAGGAAAAATACTAAAATTATCCTTGTCTTTATTCTTTTTCATTAACTTGTTTTTATCAAATCGCTTTATTTATTTGTTCGGCATGAATTTTGTAATCGATTAAACACTTTCCATTACTAACAACTTGACAAGCTATTAACTTTTCTAAAAGTTAGTTTAAAATTGAATTAAAATGTTCTACATATGCAAGACTAAAAAGGAAAAAGCAGAAAATCATCGGAATAAAAAATATATCAGTTTTTAAAATGGACTGAAAAGGATAAAAAATTTCTCCTAACCCCATACAGATTTTCTAATCTATATAAATTCTAGAAAATTTGCGATTGTGTAGTTTTAAAATTCACTATTATAAATTTTCAATGATATTCTAAAACTTATAGGAATTTGTTAGATTTTTTTGACCATTTTAAAAACGTGGTATGTTAATTTGTTAAAAAAATTAAATCTTTTTTTATCTTGCAGGCCACGAACTTATCCCCTGCTGGTTTCGTTCGTAGTAAATAGCAAATGAGTTTGACATCCATGTTCCAAGTGGCTACCATTTGTTTTATTGGTTTAGTTCAGTTATATTTGTGTTATGTTTTGAAAAAAAAAAACCTAACGACAATTTTGAAGCGAATTGATTTTTCCCGAATCATGATGTCAAACGGTTACTAAGGCATTGTTCACTTTCCACTCTTTTAAGCCATTACAACGAGAGTTTGTTCAGCTTTGATTACGATTTAAAGTGCAGTAACCCCATATATATGGCACATGATGTATTTCATTCCATAAAAATGGATATGAACTTAGAAAAAAAGGAGGCTCACACCAGTCTGATAATTAGTAATCCTAAGGCACACACTTCAAGGCAAAAAAAATGTTATATTATAAAATAGAAACAAGCGTGATAATATTATATATGTATGTATGTGCTAGGATAAATGAAACAAACCGGTGATTATGTATAATTATTAATAACTATTCACAATTAGCAATAAGTTTCGTGGAGATTATTTACAATCACTGGAAAATTATACAAATTCTTCGAATTAATAACATTTATATTGTATATATTTTACTTAGCAATTACAATTACAGAATTATTTCGAAATATATGTCTGTTCGGAAATACAATAAAATAATACTGAAATGCTTTTTTTCCCTCTCATTTTTGAAATAGGACAAACATTTTAAACTATACAATTTTCTAATTAATTAAAGATAGATGACTAAACAGCAAGAAAATGATTTATTAGATACTTTGAACTTGTTGGAATAATAAAAGAATGCACTAAACTACCTATCAACAAAATTTGCACGCATTTAATTGCCAGATCCGAATTCTGATTAAATCCGATGTACTATTTGTAAAAAATAAATGGAAATTAAAAATATTTTTTAAAAATGTGAGAAAACACCTCCCCAACACACACACATTCACACACACAAAGAGAGAGGATAGATTGTGTAAAATCAATACAAAGAGTGAAAAAATATTAACATACCACGCATGGAAATTTCATGTTCGAAACAAAAAACGTGGGGGGATTTATACAAACCAGGAGATACTGATAATAAACACGAAAGAATAGGTTTCATTTATTGATAAGTGAAGTGTATGTGAACTAAAAGTCACGTCACTCAGTGAAAGTTAATGCCACAGATAAAGAAAACACAAGAAACTACACTTTTTGAAAATGTAATGCTTTTTCTGTTCCGTTTCTTTGATAAGAATAACCTACTAGTTCATGGTCATGCATAAGTGAATAACAGAAAAAATTAAAATCCTCTGACACATAAAAATAATGTTTAAAACCACAGTGATGCAGGCTTATCCCAACAAAGAAAAACAGACATCAACTTGGTTCCCTGAAATTTCTGGTTCGTTCCACAAGGTTTTTAATTCCGTGATGATGCAAAGTTTTAGGTCAAGGTGATTGTAAAACTTGAGGGTAGGGAAAACTGCTTATAAACAAAAATTGGTAGCTTCCTTCACCAAGAGGAGGGCTCTTTTCTAGATTTCCCATTGTGCTTCCATATAATTTGTGCCATTCTATCAATGCTCATCAATCGTAATTGCTGTGCAATTAAACCTCCTCAGCTGACATCCACAGAAATATACTAAACACACATAATTTAATTTTTCCGCATTTTATTTAAATTTTTGTCGAAAACTTTGAAGTTTTTATTCAAAAAATTTTCCACCTTGAAACAGAAATTTTTTAAGAGGAGATTCGAATCTATTTTATGAAAAATCGTGACAAATATTTGTACTTGATTTGTCTGCCTTGTTCTCATATTTTTAAGGATTTCACATTGATTATAAAGGGTGGTAACAAAATCTTTTCCTAATCCAAGCAATTATACTCTGTCATTTCATCATATTGTAAAGACATTTATAAACTTTTAATAAAACCATTTACTTCCATTTTTATGTGAGCCCGTTTTAGCTTGAAGAATGTCGAAGCAGTATGCCACTTGTCACCAGTACTCTCCAACATTTCAACTGCCACACTATACCTATCTAGATTTGCGCAATTAAACCCTCATAATTTCAAAAAAAAAGTTGTTTCTTACACAAAAAGGTAGAAAACGGGAAAATTGACAAATATTTCGAGACGATAATTTTATGAAATTCTCTTTCAATTCGAGAAAGTTAAAATTAGTATATAGCTTACAAAATGGAAAAGAGTTACTTAATAAAGATAAATGATTTCTAAGAATCGCAGAATTACATGGGGAACTTGGACACGCCATCATTTATATATCTCATTAATTGCTATAAAATAAGATTCAAAGGGCATCTGTTCCACATGACTAATCATGCATACTATAAAATGATGGGAAGATTCAATTTACTGCAATCAGCTTCTTCACTTCATTAATCTTACAACAGAGCCCACGAAGACACTACAGGTTTTCTTTAAACCTTTGCTTTATTTGACTCAGATTGCTGGTGATTGTCCTCAGTTACACAGAATATTAAGTATAAGCGTTACAGTATTTCTAAAAGATTGTAATTATTAAATATATTCCGTTTTAATACCAGTAAAATGATTACGAGTAATGAGGAAAATCTTAGTAAAATTAATTATTAGTTTTCTATTATTCAGAAAACTTTTTTAAAAAATAATCATGGCAAGATAATCTCTTATTCAGAGGAAACAAGAGTTTTTTTTTTGAAAATATTAATAATAAATTAAGTTAGTCTTCAAGAAATCGATCAATGATACTCAAACTTCTATGCTTCAGACTGAATACAAAAACATAGGCTTAAACATAATCAGAAGCAACTGAACACCTTCAAATAAAATTATCATACATGTAATGATACTCTTTAAATTAAATAAAAAATCATTCTACTTGTTATCTTAAGCTATCCCATATTAACTTCAATCTAAAATGTTCACTTATTTTCTGATCCATTTCCTACCTTTTAATTGTCGACTCCACCATTCTCACACCATGAACAAAAGGAGAAAAAGTCTAAAAATAATTTTTTAAAAATATCCAAGATTCCCTTGCCTAATTCGCTACAAAGCAAAGAAATCCCTATCAAAATATCATAGCAAAATCAGGGAAAAGAAAATTTTCTTGGAATTTCCTTTTATATCACCACTTTTTTTCTTGTGCAATTTATGACTGCTGTGATGAAATAAATTGGAGTTAAAATATAAATGGCTTCTTATTTTCGACTATGCCTCAGCAAAATGAATTAAAATTTTGATTTCGAAATTTAAAATTGTTTTGGAAAGAGCTTGCGATAGAAATAATTTCGTATGACCAGTTTAATAAAATGGGTTTTGAAAATAATAAATTCTAAATATTGTTTTTTGAAATAACCTCTTAACTATAAATATATTTAATTCACAAATATTTGCAAACATTTATCATATCATGATTCTATCACCATTTTTGCTTTCTCGTATACGAAATATATTAAGTGCTCATCAAGAAATTCTATTAAAATTTTGATAAAACTTTTTCTTGGAGTTACCTGAGAAAATCATGTTTTCATAATTATGTCTATCTGAGACCAAGATAATTCATGATGAAATTTGAATGATGAAATTTGTTAGTCTGTCAGTACTAACACGTAAAAGGAAATTCTTTCTGTCTATATACTAGGAAAACGATAGCTCAAAAAGCAAATATATGAACAAAATAATGAATGAATTGATGAAGACTGATATACAGATTTTTCATCAGAATTGTATATGAGTCCATTAAATATGAGACCAAATATAATAAGTTGTTAATACACGACTCCAAAAGAAAAACACCTGCAATGATTTAAATAAAATTTTTAGTTTTGTATTCAAAGCTGAAGATGAGTGCCAAATTTTCTATCCAATAACAGGTGGAAAGAAAGATGTCCAAAATTGTTTGCATACTCTGTTTTCTACATTGTATTACGAAGCACAAAATGCGCAATAATTTGTCACCGCATGCTGTAATCGGGATTTTTGATACAAAAGGTCTGTCACAACTTGGTTCTTTTCTTCTGTTTACAATCTCATCCTAAAATTCACGGGATCCAGAACATGATATAAAGAAATGAAGAAGAGAAAAAGTGCTGTAGAAGCGTTTGTCTAAGCGTTTTAGAAAGTAGAAGAAATCGCTGGCTATAATCAATTATTTTTCTGATATTAAAAATTAAAAAAACATCTGCATGCATTCCTTGTACGATATCTTAACATCTTGCTCTTTCCAGAGATCTTTTTGTACCTGAACAACACTAATTCTTGTAATATATATTACAATTTGGCGATTACACTAAAACAATTATAAATATGCGTTAAATGACTTTATAAAAACATTTTGAAAAACCCCAACAGCAAATTAAATATTTTAAAGAATTTATTATAGTGTACAGTGTAACGAATTCATACATTATGCATCAACTAGTATTACTTAGAAGATACCAAAATTAGATTCCAGCAGCGTGAAATGCTCCAAAAATAAAATAACTGAGCATACCATATTAATTTCCGTAATATCTCTCTTTAAACTATGGCTTCTGTCATTAATTATGAAATTATTATAATTTGTTTGCCAATTTTAAATTTTAAATTAAAGAAAATTCATAAAATTAAAAAATAAACACATATTTCCATCTGTTTCTAAACTACTCGTATTTCCCTGAAAAATATGAGGTTTACTTTTCAAAAGTTTTTTGATATATTTCTAAGAAATTCTATGCAATTGATTTCGTTTCTACATTTTATTTTGATGTAATTATGAATGTAATAACGTTTAAGGAAGCAGATTAATGAATATGAGCTATTGTTTAGAGAATCTTTGGAAAATAATAAATCTAAATTAAATCCTTTATTGAAAAGTTGATGTCTCATGAAAATTCTTAAAATAAGAATAATGTTCAATAAAATTTAAAACCCAAATACAATTGTTAATTTTTCCTTTTGCGCAATATTCATGCGAGTACATTCCTATTTCTGGAAATTATTTTTTTTCCTCCAGCAAGACGAAATTATCACCAAGCTTAAGTTTTTAGCTAGAAATGCAACTTGTTTTATGTGCGGAAATAAATTCAAAGGTTTAGACAACTCTTAAATTGTTAAACAACTATTCTCTCTTAAACTCTTAAAAAGTTAGCGAAATTTCACTCGCGCTATCATTTATTATTATTCTTGGCGGATTTGGAATGCAGTTTGGCAACTGTCTCAAAAGTAGTGGCGTAGGACCGAAAGCAAGTAGTAATATCCGTGCTCTGTGCGCCAGTGTTAAAGACCACGCTGAAGGCATAGATATTATGATAGTTTTTGAATTGGAATTTGTGAAAATATGAAAAAAATAATACCCCGGTCGGGAAGCCATTGACCTTCGCAAAGACTCTAAATGACGATTGAATGCGAAAAAATCTTAGTATATCCTGGGTACATTTACGCTCAGTGAGGCCAGTTTGGGTTTCAGATTTAAATCCAGATTACAATTATGTTCGAATCCAGATTACACACAAAATTTTCGAAGCATAAAATATTGAAAGGTGCATTTTACCCCGAATTTTTTTTAACACTGTAACAAAAAGTATGCGCAAGGCTAAAGTATATCATAATAATTGATATTTTTCTTGTAAGTATCACCTTTATAGGTTTCAAAATTGATATTTTGGAAGTTACTTATAATTTACTTTCATTTTAAGGAAGTGGTTTTAGAACAAACTTCATGAAATTCTGGACGCAATTAATTAAAAAGGAGACATTCATATACACTATTTTCATCATGTTTTAAGTACAAAACTCATTATATTATGAAAAAGAAGTTAATATTCCTTCTGATTGAATTTATTTTTTTCGTCAACACATTTGCTTTGCCTCAGTCTCAGTACTTTTTTATTGGTTGGGGAATAAAATAGAGGCGACTAAAGATACAAGCATCGCTGATTTTTAGTATTCCAAAAGTTATGTCTAGGTAACTTTTAAAAATTGTGGCTTCTGTCGAAAAAAAAAGATTTATGTGATCGAACGTGTTGAAATGTTACGATTCCTTATCAAATGCTTCACTTCGATTATTTTGTAAATACCTATTTTAATGCTTCATTTTTTTATCTGTTTTTCCATGTATTAAGTGTTGTCGGTCTAAAATAATTAAAAAGAAGCTGAAAAGCTTCTGTGAATTTCTTGTTCTTATTCCATGGTCCAAGCCAGTATAGACTTTTTCAAAATAAAATGAGTTGCAATCGAAAACGCACGCACGCACGCACGCACACAGTTATTTATTTGGTGATCGACACCTCTAAGATTCTTTCATAAAGATTATATTTAAACAGTTTAGAATTTTGTATGGTGACTGAAAAATTCAATCACTGCTGTGATGCTCTGAAGGGATATTTTGTAGCCAATACAGAAGATAAAATTGTTTTGGTATCAAAAACTGTAACTTTTATACAATTTACTTAATGCTGAAACTGCGTATTGACAAAGAAATATGCCTATACGTTCTAATTTATTTCAACTTTCGAAAAGTAATAGATTATAAACCCCATCTTTAAATATATCGCCAACGAATAGTTCGTTCCAAATATCTATTGGTTGCTCAATATATTATGACTCCTGGGCTCTTATAAGATTAAAGAATGGGAAAGATGAAATCTGGTCAAGCTAGAGGAATCCTTGACTTTCAGACTTCTCCCTTGACCGCTTTCACTTTCCATCCTAGAGACCTGATAACCCAGAAAGTGATGAGATGAACCTGTCTAAATGCTTTAGGCATAGACAATTCAACGAAGATTGATATTTTTCCAATATCCTAAAACTCGAATTTACTTGACTGTTTAAATTTATCATTCATTTTCATTACTTTTTAGTGTAGAACCCCTGTAATCTTTATAAAATTAGATCTTGATAATTTTTCGCCTTTTTTGATAATCCCGAAACAAATTTTTCGTATTATGTTTGTGAATATATCTGTGTGTGAACATGGTAATTCAGAAACGCTCAGAACTACAAGAAAGGGGATCCGGTATACGAAATTTGCACATTTACATTTTCGTCGAATTTTGTATTAAACCCATTCGCAATAAGTTTATAGCTTTGACTGTGAATGCAAAGGTGAATTCGAAAACACAAAGAGTTAGAAGGATAAATTTTAGTACACAAATTATACATCTAAATTTAATCTTTAAATCCTAATCTTTAAAGGATTGACCAATCTATTTTCGCATGCTTTATATTATATTATATATATATAATATATATATATTTGTATAATGAATTCAATAATGTTAAATTCATGCCAAATCTTCATATTTCGTAATTATTATTTTGGCCATACCCAGGATCCACAATTGTTTAAGGGGAAGGATAAGACCGTTATTAGATTAGACACAAACAAGGGGAGACCATTCCCCCTAGTTTGGAATTGTGTTTATAAATAAAAAAAAAGATAAGTGAAATCTAATATGGCCTTTACATCAAAATTGAAATCGATATCAAATATGATACAAACGTTTCAACGGAAAGTTTATCTGTCCTACTATGCATATGGAAGCACGATTGCTGAAATCATAAAGAGAAATTTTTTGAAAAAGTCAGTACATTGTTTTTTCTAGAATTTTAGCTCTTTTTCAAATTTGAACCAAATTCTTTAAAAGTTGATTGTTGTCGGTTTATTTAACGGTTGATCTGTCTCGCGATAGTTGAAAAAATGAAAAACATGAAAACAGAATTTTATACATGGTCTTACCTGTCCAAATCGTAAATTTTAATCGAATTTGGATACAACTGATGGCAAGGAAAACGTTATTTTGAAAAAGTTTATGAATAATGAATTATGTAATCTCTTTAATCCAAAACACAAAAAAGGCGACATAAACACGGGAACAGACTCGCAGGTTTAGAGGAATATAATTTGTGAGCGAAAAATATTTAGATCTAATCTTGAGTCAGAGGACGCAAGTGCTGATATTATTCATTCAAAGGCAATAGATTGTTGAAAGAACTACTTCCTCAAATGAATTAGGAAAGCCTTTAACTACTTAAAAATTTCCAAATACCTAGAAAGAAGAAAAAAATTACAATTCATAAAACTTTTTGAAAAATTTAACTATTGAAAATTAAATGAAATGTTTAATAATCAATATATATTTAAAATAAATATAAGGAGAAATAAAAAAATGCAAACATTAAAGACAAAAATCTAATTTTTAAAAAATGTAAAGTCCATTTACAAAGGCAATTATTTTTTTCCAAACATAAACCTCTTCCATGGTTGTAGATTGAAACTTGTTTACTTTTTACTTCTATACATTCATATATTGAAATAATGAAAAATATTCAAATAAAATAATAAAATTTTCATAGTTGCTTCAAAATATTGTTTTGTGTGCAATATTTTCATAATTTTCCCCTTCTGACATTCCAATATTGATAATTATAAAAAAATAACGTTTATTAGACCAATGATGAATTTCTTTAACGAATTGGCGATGTGTTTTATCGCCATGAATAAGTAAACAATTATAAATATATGTTTTTTTTTCTTTCTTGTATACAAAGTACTTACTTCGCCTAGGCCATACTTATTTTACTCACAAACATTTACTTCATTCAGATGCAGTTCCAATTTGTGTAAAATGTAATACCATAATTTCTATTCGGCATATCATATGTGAATGTCCTAAATATCACCTTCTAAGACTAAAATATTTCGACAGAGATTATCCAAATCTGCAAGACATAATTGGAGAACCCTACCATGTTAATGTGTTTTCATTTTTACTTGACATCAATTTCATGCATAATATCTAATTTATAGTTTCACTTCATTATTTTAATTTTACATACTCTTACTTTAATGTTATTCTCTTATCTCTTTTAATATTTTAATTTATTATGAGTTTGGCACAGCTTGACCAGTATTGGCCTTTGCGCCATAAAAAAACCAATAAACCAAACCAAAACAAACCAAACTTAGAGAAAATGAAGTATTACAACCGTTGAAAAATTTGACTTTTGAGATATTGACTTTTCTGCATTCAAGGCAAGCTTTTGAAAAAACAAAATCTTATCTGTACATTAACACGATAACTTCAAAAGGGAATGAATGAATGGAATGGAATACGGTAACTTCAAATTGAAATTGGGTACATGCATCGATATTTTCAATCCAAAGTAAATCAAATTTTTGTAATAAATTCATCTAGTGGAAGTGCGTCAATTTATCCATATGCATGACACGATACCACAAAAATCCACCCATCCTAGGAAGATTCAATGTGGTATACGACTTTATTAAAAACGTTTATCTATTTGTCTATCTATCAATCTAAATTTCATAGATTCGTAGTTAAAAAAATAAAAAATAAAAATATTAACTTCAATTTATTTTACACGGAGTTATAATTTGCACAGGAGAGAAGAGATGATAAAATGACATCTATTTATATCGTGATGCAAGAACAAAATGAAAATTTTTTCCCTTCCTTTTCCTCCTAAATTAATAGATTTTGACAAGGATTTCTTTGGCATTTTGAGGCTTGGGAAAGGGAATTTAGGAATCTCAAATAATCTCGCAAGTTTTAGAGATTTTCATGCCTTCGCTCTGAATGTGGGAAATGCAAAAGTTATCCATTTTCTTGAGTGTGCGTTGGAAATAATTAAATAAAGAAGTGGGAATTGGATCATAAATAAGAGAGTATTTAAGAATAAAGTTAGCATGGAGATGAAAATTGCAAAATTAATTTAAATTAAAAAAATATTATTACACGATATATTAGAGCAATATTTTTTAAAACTTGATAATTTAGAGGTTAAAATTTGGCATCAGTGTTTTAATTCAGAAACATAGTTAAGGCAAAATTTTACGTCTACAGGAAAATGTACTTTCTCTAAATGGCTTGGTGAAAAAGTTAGGCACTAAACGTGTAAAATCGCAGACGTGACAGCTCTAGCCACTGAAGCGAGTCCGTGATTTCACAAACAGATGTTAATCGTCTGTGATATGTGTATTTAGAGTCTTGAGAATTACGATTCATGCTTGCTGTTTTCCATATTCTCTTCAGAAATCAGCAAAGGCAGTTTCTATTTGCATCTCACAAGAAATTATGGTATATATTCGACGAAAATAGTATAATAACCTCGAAAGAGGGAAAATAGAGTTATATTAGTCTTTGGCATTTAAAGAATCGCTTATACAAGAATACACCTAATATTTATTTCTGTCCCGTCGCATGAAAGTAATACATGCGCACACTTAGAATACATTTTTGTTTTCAGGTGGTCTATTATTTGCGAATAATTGTGTCTTTTTGTCGAATTCTTTCGACACCGATCATGTATTTTCCAGTTTCTAAGAGAAGCTTTTTAACATTGATTAAAAAAAAATTAACTATTAGACTTTTAAAAAAATTCTAAGAAAAATTAAAAATTTACTGCTGCAAAGGGGTTTGCAGAATTTGAACTGTTTAGAGTTTTGGTAATGGGAAGCAATTTTCCTCTTCGGTTCTAGACTGCAAAAAAAAAGCAAGATTTATTCTGATGAACCATACGAAATAACTTTAGAATACGAAATAAAGCTATTTTAATCCTGAATTTCAAAAGATTTTAAACTTTTTTAATTGATAAGAGAAAGAAACTTTAACAAATGTTTTTAAGACACTTAGAAAGTCGAAGCACAAAATATAAGCTGCAAAAAATACTATGAAAAATAACAGTTGTTTCATTCAGTTTCACTTGTTATCAATCCTTTACCAGTCATTTGTAAGGAATTATTGATGTAATACACAGGAAAAATCTAATGAAAAGATCGTATAAAAAGCGCTCGTTTGAAAAATTTTAAATGCATTTTATATGCCTAATTGTTATGAATTTATATTTCATTATAATAAGATTCTTTTACCTTAAATTTCAGCTTTTCTGTTCAAACAAATATATAATATATATATATATAAACAATCAAATATAATGAAAGCAATTAGTTATATTTAAAAATAACGACAAAGACACAATTTTTTCAATGTATCATAAAGAGTGTGGGGAAAACCTAAGTTCTAGTGATATTAATATTTTATCAAAACTTACTATCATTTGAATGGTTTCATCATAGAATACGGGTTTATAGGATATGTTTATTGTTTTTTATATATTATTTTACATTAACTTCTAAGACTGTTAATTTACTTTTCGCCATTTAGTAGAAGTTAAAGAAATGATCACAATTCAAATCTTACCAAAATTTTAACTAAAAAATAAATAAATAAATTTCAAAAACCCGAATTTTTTATAGGAAATGATATTGCATTTAAATCCTACTAAAAGCTAATGGAAAAAGTAAAAAATATAAAAATTAAAAGAAAAATACGTTTGTCAGTGCATTAAAGCGTCAAAATGAATTTTTTAAAACAAAAAGCTCATTACTCAAATGAAACTAAAAGTCATCCTATTTATCCATACTCTTATAAAGTTTAAATTTAAAAAAGATTCATATTTCTATCTTATACATTCGTTGAAAAGAATGAAGAAAGTTCTACTGAATCAACTTTGTCATCCAAAGCAAAATCCTAAGATCACGAAAAACGAAGTAGGTGTAAAAGAAATAGATAATTCTGCCTTGGTGATTCAATTTTCTTTTATTAGATGAAGCAGCAATATGAAGAAAACAATGTATAAAATGTTGCAGGTAGCATCAGCAATTTTGTGTTAGGTGAGTACAGAAACCATTAAAACGAATAGATCGAATCTCTTCATTTTGATGCTCGGATTTTTTAATACTTCATCTCCATCTATCTAATGAAATAGCGAAACTATTCTTTCTTTTGAACTTTACTGAATACTTCTATAATATATTTTATGCGGGACTTCAGAGTACATGAGATTGAATTGAATTTGAGTATATATTTTACACTTTTTGCAGTCATACGCTCAAATAAAAATATAATATAGATTTATAATTTTAGTGGCAAGATTATTTACCAAACTTCGTTCATATAAATGGAAGGATTTTGGTGTTAGTGTGATCGTTTATAGATGGACAGACAGAAAGAAAGATTATCTACTATTAGATGAATTTGATCTGAGCACGCACTCGGAACTATAATTTTTTAAAATAATAATATGCTAAAATTCATCAGTATTATTGCTTTTTTGAATCGTTTGAGTTTACAAATGGTTGCAGATCTATTGATGCCTCTCTTCTTTGACGGATGTGGGAATCTAAAAATGTGTTTATGGATATTTAACTTCATACCAAATTTCATTTTCAAGATAATTAAGCCTTGAATTATTCTATTTAACTGCATGCGGATTGAAAAGACGGCAGAATTACCATAAACGGATTTGTCAAAAATGTGAAATAAATCTGAAATTTTAATATTTATACTACATACCAAATTTCTTGTTTCTAGATTCTACGATTTTTGAATTGCTGAGCTCATATATAGATAGACACAACTCTAATAATAGTTTATTGGTTCCAGAGAGTTTAAAATAGGAACAAATTCGTTGATCTGTAGTATTGGAATGTTTTGACTATTCAGATACGTTCATTCTGTTTGTAATTTCGTATGCAGAACACGCACACGCACACACACTTCTGAATAGAGTATACAATAAGGTAAATTTAAAACTTTTTTGTTTAAAAAAATTATTCAATTTATAATTATTCACTAAATATCACGTCGAAAAATAACAATTGTTTTAAATTGATTCTTTAATCTGTATTTTAATTTGAAAGAAATTAATCGGCATCTTATTATTATTTTGTAGCTACTTTTAAAAATGGAAATAAAACACGTCAAATCAGGTGTCCAGTTTTAAATTGTGCCCGATAGGAAAAAGAATTAAAAAGTGACGTTATAAACATTCATAGTCGCCATTATGAATGTTTTCTTGGAGAGGAATTTCAGTATAATTAAATCCTACCTTGTTTACAAATTCTCAATTTTCTTTATTACCACTGATAAATGTTTTTTAACTCCTCAATGATAGTTGATTCAATGCATATTTTTAATTTTTCTTTTATTATAATTTCATAATTTTTTATATGTTCTGATACCAGTATTCATGTTGTAAAGACTATAAATATTTCTTCTAGATGTAAAAATAGATTTTTATGCCCAAGAGTTTTATTAGAAACCAAGGTTTAGATGCAATAGAAATAGAAAATACAGTAGATATCAAATTATATACGAGAATTGATAATTTAATTATTCAATGATAAAAGTTCATAGCAAGTGTTATCGTAGTATTTAAGTGACATTTTAAAAAAATATAAAAAAATTTTATTCGGAATCGCAATTCAATAAAAATGAACGGTAGCTTGGTAAAAATATTAAAAAAGAAAACATTATTTTTGTAATTTGAAGTGTAAAAAGTCTTTTCTATAATAATTATGAGATTTTTTTTATTATCATCTTAACAGTTATACCATGGTCTAAACTAATCAATACTTTCTGACACGCTATCCTATGATCTTGTAATTTCTGTTATAGGAAATGATTTACATCTGAATGGGCATTTTTCCTGTTGTCTTTGTTGCATGTCAAAACGCATATGATAAAATCTCTTTTGCACATTTTGTAAAGTCTGTTGTAAAATAAATTATACTTATCAGCTCTTTTGTTGCTGCAGTTATCAAAACTGAACATTTGCATAATTTGCATTTCATTTGAAAGTCGTGATTTAATATATTTTATTGAAATTCGTCACTGACAAAACATTTATCTAAATGTTTACATTACAGCATTGTTTATGCATTTAAATAAACTGTCAAATTATTATTGTTACATTAATGAGTCAGACAAAAAGTACTGATTGATTAGATATTTAAGAACTTTACTAAACCTTTTTATATATTGTTCTTACGCTATTATTTATGACACTTAACCACTTAACTGTTTTGCCCGAGTGCGATACGTGCATCGATTTATCAAATTTTCATAGTTGTAAGCAAAAAATAAGCCATTTATAACGATTATAATTCAATATTAAAATTACTTCGAATGCATAGATAAGTCAAGTATTCAATACATTTCTATTTGCATCAACATAAGAAAAAATTCCCAGAATAGAAGGATCCATCTTATTAGATAGTAAAGAAAATAAAACTGCTAAGTGGTTAACAAGCCCTCTGGAGACTTACCAGTGATTTAAGCCGAGTTGTATAGTAGCTTCTGAAGACAAATGCCCCCGAACAACAGAGGGAAGAAGTCTGACTTCTTGTTCAAATGAAGATGATACTCACACATTCGCTTGCACTACACCTTTTTGCGTGGGAACTCTTCCACACATTTCGCAGATCGAATAGAGGGAAGAGATCAACCACGCCTGAACTAGGATTCGAACCCAGCAAGTTCTGATCACGGTGAAGACGCGCTACCCCTAGGTCAGAACGCCGGTCTTTTAAATGGAACAAATATTAGATGAGAAACTTATATTACATTATCGTTCTATTTTATTCATATATAATTTGAAAAAAGAAACGAAGAAAATCATTGAACAGCTTTATGAATTATACAGAACAGAATTTTATGAATTAAAAAACAAAACATAATGCATGCATGATTTTCACAAATTGAGCTTTCAAAGAGGTAAAGAAAGGTCTTAAGAGTATTTAATTTACAGGGCAGTGATTAACTTGTGGTTTCCATTCTCTTTAAAAATATAAAACTGAATTTTCTCTTATTGATCGACATAAAAATATAATTTTGAAATACAAGCATGCGTAAAAACTGTACTCGACAACATTTAAAAAAACTGTTTCGAAGAATATTCTAAAATAGTTTAAAAAATATTTAATAGTCAAATAGTCAGCTTTATTATTTAATAGTTTTTGGGTCCGTTTTGAATTTTTTTTGAGCTGATGGGGTTTGGTTTGTATTAAGAACACACTCTGTACAAATAAAGAAGTGAAAGATGAGACACTCATAGTTTTTTTTCTTATACAGAAGAGTATTCTTTATACTGAAAGGGAAAAAAAAATATTATGACCGAAAATTTAATCTGTTCTGTTTGTCATGTTACTTGAACAAACAAAGTTATTCAGTTATTCTTATAAATTATTAAAGTCTAAGAATCAAATTATACACAATAAATTGTTATTATTCTAATAAATCTTATTTTCATAAGTAAGCTTTTATCTAAATTCGCAACTTGATTTTATATGTATTTAGAAATTTTTGCTTCGCTTTTTTACTCTTTTTTTTTAACTTGAAATGCTTCAGTTTTGTATACCTGGAATTCCATGTATACAAACAATTTACATTTAGATTTACCCACATTTTTAAACAAAAATTTATGAACAACTGTTATCAATTTTTCAATCACTTCTTGTGCTGGAGTTTTCACAGGTATTAAGATTTTCAGATTGTAATTATTAGTTAGTTTAGTTATTAAATTAATTTAAATTTTCATAAAACGAGCGTCATCTAGAGTGCATTTTTTGAAAATAGGATTTCGAGGTACAGTAATGTTAAAGAGCAAGGAATTTCAAATTAATGACAAACTAATAAAAAAAAAATTTAAAAAGAGAAAAACTGTTTTTATTTTATTTTTAAAAAACAATCGAACTAAAAATAAGGGCTTGAGTGTTTTGAAATTCGGATTTCACAGTATCAAATTTTGAATAGTGCCCAAATTTACACTTTTTTCTTTGTTAATTTTAATATTTATAATAAATTCAGATACTTATTTCTTAAGCTCTAATTTATAAATTTTTAAAACTTTCATCAACTAACAGAATACTATCAATGCATGTCTATAAATAAGCATACTTGGATAGAATATTAATATTAACGGAAGATAAGTATTTTTTTTATTCGATACAAAGCATGCAATCTGCAGAAATATGAATGCAATTTCATTTTTTTCTTATTGTGAAACATAAACTGTAAAATATTGTCAAAGTGAATTTGTATCCTACTTATTAGAACTTACGGTATTAAACATTTCATACCATTTGCTACTAATTTATGATAGACAGGCAGCTCTGTGATCTATCAAAAATTTGCATAAAAATTATATTCAGTAGATAAATAGAGATTCATTACAACGAAATGAAACTATACATTTGCACAAGAAAAAAATTCTTAAATCATTTTATTCATTTTGTAAACGCATTTTATAAAACGGAATTCGTCTCATGCAATTTTGATTCTAGGAAGCATTTGTAAGCATAAATATTTACATAAAAAATTATTCAATCGATACTAATCATTTTTAGGACAATAGTTGTTTAAGTAAACTGAAATGAAATTGATCAATGCAAAGTTAATGTTATCTTGTTGAAATGATAATCCTATCATAATGACTAAAATGATTTAAAATATGCTTTTTAATTATAATGAATTAAAGTAGAAAATTAAAGATTATTTTTTTGGCTTAAGGTACATTCCCCATCCCCCCGTTTTCAAGATTTAAAAAATAATGCATTTTGTACAATTATTTCATAATAAGATGAATGCATTCTTATGTTTTTTCTCTTTATAAGCATTAGTTTAAACTTTTCCTTCGATTAAAGTCAGGGTCAATTCTAACAAAAGATTGCCCTTGAAATGTAAGAAAATAATTAATATTTATTGCACTACACAGATTGATTTAGAAAAGACTTAAGGAAAACATGGCAATAATAAACATTATTTTCATAAAATTAACATATAATCATAAGTAATCGTTAATGTGTAAATAAAAATATTTTTAACACATGCATTAAATATTAATTTTTAGTGAATTTTTAGAATGGGATTATAATATATATTTCATTTCTTTTCGATGTTTAGAGTAAATTTATTGATAATATATTAGAGATTTAATTTTTTGTATACCTCGGACTTAATAAATAAGATGCATAAGCAAGCAAATTATTTTTGACTACTGCTAGATTTTAAATTATTTTTATATATATTTTCTAACTTTAAAAAGATTCATTTGTTGATACTATTGTAAATGGAAAGGTTGATTTAATTTTCTGAACAAAAACAAAATTCTAGGTACCATTCATATAAATTATCAATTAACAAATGCATATTTAATATTTGTGTTACTGATATTTTACTGGTTAAGCAGAAATAAGAAAGTGAGAAGCAAAGCTGTGAACACTTTACAAAACATTTAAATAGTATAAAACATCTATATAGTTCATGAAAAAAATATTTTTAAACATATTGAAACGAATTAATTCCAAAATAAAATTGTATTTATATATAAATAACATAAAAAATATTGGATTTAGAAAAATTATCGTGGATGATAAAAATTCTACTGAAATCTTAGAAAAATATTAGCCCTGGTGATAATTATAAACATTTTTAGTACAAAATATTTACACAAAATTTTCAATTTTTTTTATTTGTCTGTCATTGGTTCTTTTTTTATTATTCTCGGTTCCATAAATTTAATTTTTAAAACAAAAATGATTTATTTAACGTTTATTTCACCTTGAAACGCAAATCGATATTGTTCCTTCTGAAATAAGAAATGAAAGTTTATTCAAAGCTCAGTTTTTGTATTTTAATGTCTTTCAAAATCTCTATAATGTCTATAAATCTCTTCTAAATCTATATCTTATAAATAATCTCTATAATTATAAGATATGAATTAATTTCCAGTGGTTCCTTATGCATGACTTTTATATTAGATTTTGTACAGGGCAATTTTTATCTTATTAACTAACTGAAAGATTAGCTCTCAAATTTGAGAAATCGATATACTTTCTTGGGAAATAAAATCTTTGATGATAACGCAAAGTGTATACAGAATAGATGTTAAAATCAAAGAAAGGCAAATTAGAAATTTTAAGAACTTCTGTCATTTCCAAACCAAATGAAATTATTGTTGATTGTTCTTGAAGCAGAAATCGACAAATGAAAGGTTTGAAAGTTAGCTTTTAGAATATAAAATATTTATCACAATCGCAAAGAACTTTAGGTTTCAACAATAAAATTAAAATATTTTCTTAAGTTTCTAATCCCTCTTAAAAACAAAATAAATGTTTCAGGCAAGAATTAAGTTTTATTTGTTTAATATATTTATTGTTTTCATTTCAATGGCAACATCAAAGTATGTTTTCAGTGGTACAAAGCGTACGGTCTCCCAAATACCTTAATTTCTATAAATTTATATTTACTTCATAATAATCTAAACAATCTACAAAGTAATCCGATTTTCGTATGAACTTCCAGTATCCGGTTGCAAGTAGGAAAATAAATATCCGATTGTTTTTAAAAAAGTAAATCTTAGGAAATTAATCATTTTATTATAAACTTAATTTTTTTGTCTTCTAAAACTCTTTAAAAGCATTTTTTTTTGTTAAGGAATTTTTAATTATGAAATCAGTATTTAGTCGCTAAAAAAATTTAGTGGGTTAAAATGTATCTCTGTACACAAATAATTAAAATATACTCGTATGAATACAATAGGTTTAAAATGCTTTCAAGAGGGATTTAGGATGAAATATGTTCATACGAGGAATCTTTTTATTTCCTTATTTAATCAACAATTGAATATAACATTTGTTTTAATTCTTTTCTTCCTTTAAAAACATGCAAAAACGAAAGGAAAACTTTAGGATATTTAATCTTAATTTTAAGGCTGTTGATTTTTTAAAAATATGTTATTTAAGATGCTTCATTTCTGTTTGAAATAGCCGAAAGAGTTGTCCAAGATGAAATGAAATTACAACTTGCTTATTATTTTCTTTGTTATAAATTTTTCTTTATAAATTTTACTTTTTATATTTATACAGATTCTAGCTGCATAAAAGAGTTTCTTCCTGTGATCCTTATATTGAAATGGATACTTATTGTGTTAACTATATGGTTTAAAAGACAATTCAAAATCACAAAAAAAGGAAGTCATGAAGGGTTCGCTTTTTGTGTGGGCGTTTAAAGCAGGTTTTGGTTTTTGTAATCATTTGTCAAATAACCCACCGCAGTGAATCGTAGAGGCAAATGACCTATTATCAAAGGAGATGAAAGTTATATTATGGTAATTCAGCCATAATTCTGTCATTAGTGATACAAGCATCAGCGGTATTGAGTCCTACTAAGAACTCGTGACTTACTTGTCTATAGATTTGAGCTTTAAAGCAAGCATTATAGCTGTTTGAAAGTGAGTTCGTGATGATGGCCGTCGGTAATTTTCATACTTTTTTTCTGAACAGAATGCTGGTTTCTCTGCTTATCAAGTAATTTCAATTCAAATAAGAAAAAAGCAAAGTTAAAGGACCTTTTTTTGTCCTGTTGATGGTATACACTTTTTCTCGAAGTTGCTTTGTGCCAAATATTGACATTTAACTTCTTTTCAACATTAAAAAATTTGATACTAGAAAAAATCTTTCGATGCCAATCCTAAATCTTAACTTTAATTAGAAATCAGCATTTTTTTTTTGGACATATTGATTCCTTTTCGGTGACAGTAGCATGGTTTGAATTTCCACCTGCTACAAATCTCACATTTGGAACTTTCTAATGACAATGAGTGGTATGGTATGGTAGTGGTATGCTCAAGATACTATACGAAATGATAGATATATTCAGGATATTATTTGTCAGGACACTGATATTCTCATGGCATTATACGATGCAATATTCTCCTGGCATTAGGTGATATAATATTGATATTCTCATGGTATTGGTACTCTTATGGAATGGAAGGGAATTGATGTTTCCATAGTTTTGATATTCTGGAATGTGCAGTTGTAATAAAAGTTGTTTTTCTTAAGCCAGTGATCGTTTCTAATAATCAATTTAGCATTATTATCAGATTATAGATCATTATTATCAGATTATAGATATTTTTAATCAATGGTGTAATATTTTTAATTCCAAAGGAATAACTATAATACACTTAATGATTCAGGTTTATGAGCGATGAAATATTTGTAGATATACATTAACGTGCAATCATCTTTGGTAGAATATTCACAAGATTGAATAAGTTACAATGTCCCTGTCTAAAACTTAAAATGGAAGTTTTCATGCTCAAAAATCGATTTTTAAAAACATCTGCAGTTCTTATATGGAGTCAAGAATAAAATATTCCTGAAATGTAACAAAAGTTTTAGAAGACGGGATTGGCCCAAATATTCTCCTGCCATAATTCAAATAAAAGATCTAAGTATTATATTGCTTCAAAAAAGAATGTTAATACAGCTAACAGATTCAAAACTGAATTTATTCTTTGATTTTACTTTCTATTGATTTATTATTTGACATTCTTATTCTTTTCCATTAATATTACATTGAGTTACTTTCGTATTGAAACATATATACATAAAAGCAATCTTTTTTTCTTTTGAAAAAAAAAAATTAGATGGATAAATTTTTTCCATAACTATGAAATATTTTTATAGTACAATATTTCATTTAATAATGAAATATTTGTTTCATTTGAAGTCAAAACAACCAATCGCAATTACAAAAGAGGTCAATTCAAATTAGAGCCTTTTTACATTGAGCGCTGAAAAATTATTTTATTTTATGATAGTCTCAGATATTTCTTCTCATGAAATTATAATCTTTCATCGCTAATATTTTTTATTCTTCGATGCATTTTATTTAATATTCATGACATTTCTTTTAATTGTCTGAAACATATGAAAACATTTAGTATCCAGAAAGGTCGCAGTTCCATCAGTTAAAAAAAATGCCTTCAATATATATAAATAAAGATGGACAAACGAGTTTTTGCGGTAGGAAAAGTAACGCTTAGAGCTGTTGTACTAATCGGCATGCCCATGACCTTTCTGTTTACATTACCTCGCCGAGGGAAAACTTCCGTGGAATTCACGTCAATTCGGAGGCTGCAACCGACCTCGGAGGAACACACTGGAAAGCCGAGGGCACTAGTCTTGAATGCAAACTGCTGAGGAGTGTATTTTTGTAGTATGAATCCGATTGTTTTGAAACGAATGGTTTCAAATGATTGTCGTTTAAAATACTAATATATAATACACATAAATATTTAAATATCCGACCTATTTCATGATTTGGTTTTGAGGTGTTTTATGGCACAAAAGTCCTATTTGGCCATATTGCGCCAATAAAAAAAAAATCACGAAGAAAATAATTTGGGTGTTTAAAAGTTTTTTCAAAAAATGAATGAATGTATGTAAAGATGAAAAATTTTTTGAAGTAGATTGTAGTTCGAAGACATAGAAAGGACTTTTGATGATTACGTCGTTTTATTTCATCACGAAGAAACAAGCATGTTTATATACAAAAATTGAGCGATGAGCACACACAGAACGACAGACAGAGGAATAAAGGAAAGCTATGGAGAATTTTATATCCGGTCTTATATACCATATTTTGATAGGGAATATCTTGTTTACAGAGCTTATAGATTATTAAGATTCTCATAAGGATTTCTGGACGCATGGATCTCAAAGCAGGGGAAACACATGGATATTTAAAAAAAAAACTGTTTATTAAGGTCAGCAGCTTTTATCAATCATTCGCAGAATGAGAATCATTGACTAAACAGTTTTACAAAGCATTTCTTGAATTAAGTATATAACGTGGGATCGGATCAGGAAATAAAATAATATTTTGGGAATGAAGTTACTATGAGCTAAATTAAAATAAAACTTTAGAAATAATTTGGATTTAAGTTAGGCTTTAAAATATCATATAATATAAGCGTTTTTTATTTTGAAATTTTATCATATTGAAACTTGTATGGTAATCAAGTCAATATGACAGCTTTATTTCAGTGTGAATGCATGAAATTAAAACATCATTGCAAAGAAAAGCAGGATTGATTTATACAATGCTTTAAGGAATGCACAATAGAAGAAAGCCTCAGTAATAATTTCAATTTGAGAGTGAATCAATCAAAATGTAATACAGCAAAAATGTTACATATTATCAAAAGTTTTCCATAATATCTGAAAAATAAAACAATTGAATAGCTCAGTGGATAGTTAAATTCAGTATCAAATAATAACAATAACAGTACTTCGAAAATTAGGATATTTTGAGGTGAAAATAACAGTTATTGAAACTGCCCCCGGCAGTCAGTTTTTGACAATATTCTTTGAATGTCAATGCGTAAATTAATAAGCAATCTAAAACTAAAAATTTTATTTGCAGCCGAAATTTCAGCAACAATAATAATAATAAAACAAAAATTATACTTTAAGAAGTAAAAAAAAAACCTTCTATCCTTTAATCTGCTTTTTACTACTTACATTCAGTAATTTTTCCTATGACTTCCTTTTGATCTAATTTGACACTTTGAATATATTTCTATTATTTTAAATTCTTTTACAAAAGTATTTTAAAAAGTTGCATGCCTAGATATTATATAGCAATATAAAATCAACATAGTTATATTAATAAAAAATATACAAAATTAAAATCACAATTGCATCTTTGGGAAATTTCATGGTTTACTATGAAAAAAATATCAAATTAAGTTGAACAGTTATATTTGTGGATTTTTTTTATTTCAGGACATTATTATATGCCATCTTTTAAATATTAACGAAATTTAGTATAACTAATAAATGGCATAGAATTCTATCAGCTTAAAAAATGAAACTGATAAAAATCTCCAATATTGTACTTTATTTTTTTTCTCATAATTTAATTCTTTTCCATTTTTCCGTGGTAGTTTTCATAACATTCTGTATATGCAAAGGCTAAATTAGGCAAAGCACATACATGCATAAAGTGTCAATCCAAGGAAAGTAAATATAGTAGCAGTTTACATGCACATACTAAATACCGTATACATACTTAAGTAAACAAGTACATATTTAAAAACAGAACGCAGAGAGTGAAGAAATGCTCCAATTTTAAATCTGGCACAAATTTTAAAAAATCTGAAAAATCTTAAGTTATTATTTATTCCTTCAAAATACGATTTAAAATTTTCCCACATTAATAATGTAACTGGACTTAAAAATTTATAGGCATCTTCTATAATTTGTAAATTCAAATAAAGGGGATGCATTTTTTTCTCCGTTCCATGTATCATGATTAATGCCTGGTTAACACTTATTTTTTATTAGAATAAAAAAATGCACCCAAAATAAAATTTACAAAGAATAATACCTCGAAATCTTTAAAAATAATGTATAGCAGTTTATTACATTTTTAATCAGGATTAAATGTCTCACTAAAATAAAAATTAACATACCTTCCTTGCTTTTAATATAACTAGCATAATTCCATCATTCCATATTTTCTATTACATATTTTTTAAAATTCAGCATGAAAAATGCACGTTTTTTATTTATCTTTTGGCCATTTTGAGCATGGATATCTTCCTTTTCTTCCATGATAAACGTGATTATAACTGATGAGAATCAAATCATGAAATGTCAGATGGCATTTTTTAAACTTTGAATTTGCAGAATGTTCTTAAGTAGACCTCAAAAATACCATTAAGGGCAAAAATACGGGCTAATGATGCTACTGAGTAGCAGGCATTTTATGATATGACAAAGATTAAATGAAACGAGTTTGCATGAAAAACCTTTTTTTGAAAATCTTATATGAGCATGAGGACTTAGAATGAGGGAGAAGACATGATAGAAAATGCTTGTTTTCCTTTGTTATGTTACGTTTGCAAACATACAGATACTATCGATATATTTATATATAATCGTGCAATACACTCTATATCACTTGGTGGAGTTAAAAATAACCTCTCTTTTCTGGTTTGATCAGTATAGAATGTAAAATTCCAAAATCTGTGGCATCTAACAGTTGAGAGTTTTTTTTTTCTTTGTGTTCGAAATGTCTAATTTACCTATATGCGAATAAACTTTTGCTTGCATAAATAGCAAAAGTCAGTAAGTTTGAATTTGCAATATTTATGATTACTTATTACATTCTCCCATCCCAGATCACTAAATATTCATTATATATACAAACTGAAAGTTACTGTTAGTAACTCCTGCCAGTATCTATACGTAATAGTATTTTTAAATCTAAATCTTGGCTAATTTTCTAATTTTTATCTTATTTTAGCCAATATTCACTTCATTTTAAAATCTTTTATTTCCAGCTTAAATTCACATTTAAAAAAATTAATTACTTCTAACATGCACTTAACAAAAGTGCTGATTCTGTCTTTCTCACGCCAGAAACATAGAATTAAAAATCCTTATACCAGCATATTAAAATATACTGTAAAGATTTCCTTGACTAGATAGCTACGTGGCAAAGGAATCCCCATCAAAATCTTTTTGTAAAATCATTGAAGAGAGAAATTTGTCACCTTGCTCTTGTTTCGAAATACAAATGAATGTCATCTTACTGGTATAAAAATTATGCCTCCTTTGGTAAAATGAATCGAAGTTAAAATTCCAAAAGTTAAATTTTCGGGGTACATTTATACAGAAAATTATAGTTGCATTTTATATAAAAATTTTGTATTCAACACTATATTTTTTGTTAATGAATCTATTTATTTCAATCCTATTTCCACAATTAATTTTAAGTGTTCGTGAATTAATAGCAAGGGAACGTCCTATTGCAACAAAACAAAACTTCTAATGTTAGTGATTATTTACATTTAAAGTATATTAAAATAATATATGCATACTTTTTTTATTTCTTAAGTACTATGCCAATCTGCATGAGATTTTCGACTATAATTTTTATTATCTAATCTATGGCAATCATATCCGTGATTTTGTTAACTTAGTTACAATCCACACCTTCTAGTAACAGAAGAATTTGCTACATTTGGCAAGAAGAGATAAAATCTTTATTTACCCTGAAAATAAAGATTTTTTTTTGGTTCAAGTGAACCTAAAAATAAAGATTTTCTCTTTTTCTGGTTTAAGTTCTACAGCTAAATTTGATATTCTCAAAGAAATTATAAGTGACAAACTGACGAATGAAATATTCTAATTACTAATCGTACATTTATAGAATGACATAAGTTGGAATTCATATGAATGTGTCCCAATGTTTGTATGAAAAAACTGTATATCGTTAATTTATTTCCTTTAAATTTTGTTTTTAATAATTGAGATAAATGGGGCTAAATTCTAAATTTCTATCTTAATAGATTGATAAATCCTGCCGTATTTTATATTTATAAAATGTTATTTTAGACAAGCTAACTGGTAAAGCTGCAATGACCTTTTTGTTGATATTCAGTTATTTCTAAACTGATTTTTACTTTCTCGCAAACAAACTATAAAAAGAGAAAGTATTGCAATTGTGAAAAAATACAATCATAAAACTTTGACTTTTCTCCATGTTTCAGACCTCCCTGAGTTGGTAAAACGCATTTTTGGAATTCTGTCTTTCTGGAACAAGATAGCTAAAAAACACTTTGAGCTTGACGAATGAAATTCGGTATGTAGTTTCTTCAAATTTGTAAATATATGTCAAAATTTGAATGGAATTTATTCAAAGAAAGATTGAGCTCGTGTAAAACCGAACATAATTGCAAAAAGTAAAAATGAGATAAAGTTTGGGACAGAAATCTAAAATCTAAAATGTAGATTTTCACTGAATAGTGACATAGTAGCACAGTACCGAATCTGTCACTCTATATTTTCGCATATATGTAAACGCGATAAATAAAAATTGTTCTGACTTAAATTTTTGAAATTTAGTATGCGATTTTATGATTTCAATTGTATTTCACAACACTTCTGTTTTAACCGATTTCCAAAACAGGCATTCGTTTTTCTGGTATTTGGCTACCTAACCACATCCCAGCGATTAATTGCAAAAATTCGCACTTTGAAAAGCTGTTTAATAATTATTTTTGTTCAATGGCCTGAAATTAATAGCACAGTAATATAGTCTAATTGGAAAGCATGAGTGAAAGTTTTGAGTAGACAATTCTGTGCTGTTTCGGTTTTGAGAAACAGAAATACAGAGTAATAACCGAAACACCGTCCACTAACTATGCTTGTTGCTCATCTCAAGGTGATACTGTGATTCTTCACAAACTAATATATTGAAATGTGTCCTACACTTAGGTCAAGTTGAAGTCGGTCAGACGGAACCTTATTTTAAATACAAGTTATTGTAACATCACTCAATTAATGAATGATGAAATTTCTCTGTAATTATCATATGTTTTTGTTAATAATTATATTTCGGAATACTAACATGTGATGTATTTAATTCTGAAATCACGCTAAAAAGTGCTATGAGGGAGAGAAATTTATGGATAAATTTTTATATTACCAAGTGTTAGAAGTTCTTGAATAAATTTTTTTTTTCATATAAATGTAACAACTTTACATTCGAATAATATGCACTGTTCATTAATCACAGTGGCAGAAATGGAATGGAATGCAACACACACACACACACACACACACACACACACACACACACACACACACACACACACTTTTTCTCATTTAGCTTTTATACACGCAATGGTTCTAAAAAAAGAGTGCTTTCAAATATAAAGATAGAAAAATGCCTTTTAAACCAAGTAACAGTTTGATTCTTCTAATGCTTGATTGGATGGCATTTTCTGCATTAGAAAGTGTTCATTTATTTTAAAGTCAATGCATACAGGATATGCCAGTGGGTGTCATGTAATAGAAAATTATATTATCTACCAATGACTCAATTTTCTTAGATAAGATTAAAAATGTGGCGATTTCATCTACATATGAAACACAGTACAACTGACTAAATATTATAAGAAATCTAATTTTCCCAGGTTTTTTTACTTTCTCGTTTATGAGGTATATGGAGAAAGTATTGCAATTGCCAGAAAAAGCAAGAATTCGATGAATCTTCACTTTTCAGGCCTCCGAGAAACGGGATTATGATTTGTGGTCAAACCCTTAATTTTGATTCAAAAATGCTTTGTGGCTTAGTTTGTTTAACTATATTAATGTCCCATTTTTAGGTAACATTAAGCCTATTTGGACCTCATAATTTTGAACCTTGTCAGATGACGAGGACGACACCTGAGATGGCACCCCTCTCTACACTTTCACACTATACCAGCGGGAAGACGTTTGCCCCCGACGGATTTAACGTGCCTCAGATCCGCTTAAAAGTCAATTCTTCTGTGGAATCGGGTCTAGAACCTAAAGCCCACCAGCTTCGAAGCCGAGATCTTACCACTAGATCAACTGTGTCCCAATGCTTCGAGACAGACGGCTGAAGTCTGCAAATATGGTGTATGGTTTTTATTTTCAATTTATATATTTTTATCAAATTTTGATAGATATCCTTTCAAAAGAATTATGGTTGCCTGACTACCTTACTATAACACGATAACCCCTCAATAAAGAAATCTAGATGTATGAAATTTGGTACATAAATTGACAACTAAATTTCGGATATATAATAAATTTGAAGTAGAGTCTGTCACGGGGCCAACATTCTGACGATAATCAGGCGTTTTTCCTTATTAGAGTTGTACCTATGTGACAAATTTTGATTTCAATCGGTCGGATAATAAGGCGTTCAAAATACGCATTTCGCGTTCTGGTACTTGTGCACGTCAATGAATGATGTCCAAAAATAGCATTCAAATAAGCTTGTTTCGTAACTATCGTTTGTTAATGAAACGTGATTAATAATGAAAAAGTACATTGATTAGGGGACATACAATACTTTTACTTCCTTCCCAAGAAACATTGCTTCTGTAAACTCATATTTATTGAAAGATATGAATCACTATGGATACTTTTATCAATATTTTGACTCTAATTCAGGGCCAAGAAAATATTTTGAAAGTATATGATGGCAACAAATAGTAATTATTTCCTTTGCCTTCATCATACGCCTCCAGCAGAATTTTTAGCTGTGCATGATTGTCTTCGTAAAACTAGTTATTTCATTTACATATACTCAGTAAGTAAAAAAATGGCCAACTGATGAAGATAATTATATATAATTATCCATACTCCGTTAATAAACCCAAGAAACGAAATATCACTGCAGTTTCCTGCATAGCAGAAAAAGTTAAAGCTTAGTTCTTGTTAGTAATGTAGTGATCACTAAAGTTCTAGCTTTCGGAATATTTCACCTTTTATGAGGAAACAAAAGGAGAAAAAAAGTAAAAGAAAATAAAATTCTAAGCATTCTACTTAGCTATTTAAGAACGTAAAATTGGAATTTTTCCTAAAATTATTCGCGACTGAGATACGTTATTTGAATGCTTAAATGGATATGACTATGAATATAAAATGAACGTCAAAAATGTTTCTTCAATACAATAAAAAAAAGGAAGTGAAGAAATTTGTTCAGAAGAAAGTTGGAGGTGAAACTATTCAAAAGAAAATAATCAAATTATTAAAAAAAATGGTGAATTTCATATGAATGATATTAAAACGAATTTTTTAAAAAAATTTTAAACTAGTCATGGAACAACTATTCTAAAACTGTTTTAAAAATTTAGTTCATAAAAGACACGCTGGAAAATAATTGAATTAGAAAATTAATTAAATCTTTTGTAATAGATAATTCTAAATTTCTTAAATAGATTCATATTATTCTAATCAACTTCAGATTTAAAATGTATACAAAAAGTAAGTCATTTTTGCAATGGACTAATTAGGAATGTAATCCAGGAGCAGATGGTTATAAAAAATCTGAAAATTCTCTGAACTAATTTTATTTAAGTTTTCTGTTGATAAAAATATAACATGGAGAATAATTTAATTTATTTCTCCTAAACATATTAGATAACTATTTGAGATAATTAAAGCGAAAGATTTCGTACAGAGGTTGTTGCTTTGGTTTGTTGCTCAGATTGCTTACTTTATTTACATCAACGTCCAGTTTTAAAGCAACACTAGGTATATTTTGAGACTGATTTCATCATTTTGAATTTCGGTCAGATGACGACCACACCTGAGTTGGATACCCCCATGGCGGTTCTTCTGTGGAATTGGGTCTCGAACCTGAAACCATTCGGTTTGAGGTTGTTGGAATACCTCTTAATTTATTTTTTTCTTTTGGGTCTAACTACCTTTGTTGAGAAATCAAATGAATTTTTTCAAAAGTTTCTTATTGTATTAAAGTGACAAATTACAAAAAATTATTATTTGAGATATTCAGTTTTCACATTTTTTCGTATAACATTTCATATAAAATTTAAAATATATTATGACAAAATACCTGTTACATCATTTGAATGTATTTAGTTGTATTATTGTTGATTTTTATTATTTTCAAACGTAAAGTTTTATATTTCAATAAAAAATATCGTTTCTCATTTAGCTTAATTTTTTAGACGTTTTATTATATTATTGACACATTTGCTTTTGTTATTTTGTCACTTTTCAGAAGGATTCACAATGTTGGAAAATTGCTGCATTGAAACAGGATAAACGTTCTTTTATTTCTAAAATTTTATTTGAATGACCGAGAGAGGTAACAGGAACAAATTTTCATAAGAAATACCATTATTTAATAATATAGAGAGTTCCATAATTTTTTATAAAGAAAAATCTTTAAAACTTTCTCTACCAGAAAACGATTTTTTCATCCCCATAACTTCCACCCGAAAGTAATATTGACTGTGAAAATAGAGTGTGTGGGTTTGCATTTACGCACGGCAAATCGATTCGCCATCTTGCAAAGGAAAATCTTAAAAGCATTCTGTACATAGACATTAAATACTCTATTGAAGATTTCCTGAAGTTTCCTGACAAGCAAACATGGAGTTTTAATCTTTGAATGTTTAGATTCCTTAATATTTTAATCAGAATTCGTTACATTTATGCAGTTTTTTTTAGGAAAAGGACATATATGCCAATTCTAAAAATAGTTTTCAAAATTGTTACATTTTCAGAAAAAATAAAATTTAATTAAAAAAACTGCAGTTGGAATTTCGAAGAGAGATCAACAAAATAATTCATAATAACTTGATGGGTCAAAATTCTCTTTCATTCTTGCTGCTCATTAATACCGTCCGTTATCTGCGTTTACAACTTTCAGTACTGAACCACTCCAAATTTCTTTTCATATGCTTCAAAAATACAGTCTTCTCTTCAACAGAAGTACTTATAAACTTCAAGATATTATTGACATTTTTACATAATTTACAAACGTTGTCTCTCTCTCTTTCTCTGGAATTTTTAACAATGTTGTTCATTAAAATATACAAATATAAAACAAAATTAATTGCAATATAATAAAAGCTGTTTTTTATGAAAGGACATATGTAAATAAAGGAGTTTTATTGATGTTACAAAACTCGAAATTGAATCATCCAGAGAAAATCATAAAATAAATTGTAATTTAGCTATACATACATTATTTAACTTCATTTCAACAAAATTCTGCGTTCATTTAATTTATCTGCTTTGTGATAGACAAAAAACAAAAGCATATTTCATCCTAAACAAACTTCAAATGTAATGTAGTTTTGAAAAGTTTGACAAGACTTCAAATTTTGGATTTTTTTAAATTTAATGTAAATAACATACGTATTGAATACATTATTAATTGAACAGACTGGAATCGATTGGTTTATTTTTTAAATTTACTCAAATTTTTAAAAATGGATTATTATGGTAAATCAATATAGAACGATTTTCAAAACTATTCGATGTCTGAATATTTTCACAATGCTGCTAAATTTATATAGAAAATACGACGGGATGTTCTAAATGTATTTAAGGACATTACTTTTAACATGTCATCGTCGCAAAATTAAATGAATAAATAAAAAGGGATAAATAGAAAATTTATTGACTACGCATTGTATGGCTTCAACAATTTATTGCCTTCAAAAACATCAAGCCAAAACAGTATGTTTTGACATGATAAAAGGGATAAGTCGCCTATTTGTTGCCTTCACATTTTGAGGCTTCAACAATTTTTGTCTCCCCATTTCAGGCTTCAATTATTCAAAACCTGCTAACAAAAACAGTATCATGTTCTCACATAATAAAAAAAAAATGTTTCGATGGCCCTATATCAGAGGTGTCCAAACTACGGCCCGCCAAGTGATTTTACCCGGCCCGCGGAGGGTTTTAAAACATAATGATGTTTTCGCTCAAACCTTTTCATTTTCATAAAAGTATATCGAAAAACTACGTGGCCAACAAAACGGAGTTGTTGTACTTGACCAAACACAAATGTCTATCGCGCTGTTAAGTTATGAGACTAAATAAAAAAATATATTTCGGTAACTCAAACATAAAAGAAATTTTATACGCATGTGAATTTTGACGATAAGCAGAGTCTTATTGTTTTGTTGTAAATAAAGCATCAGAAATTTTGAGTAGTTCGCTTAAAGAAGCACTTAAGTATAAATAAACAAATATCGTTTTGATTTCGATAACGTTTTCATGGAATTATTGCACGCGCACAATAGCGAAAGTCAAGTGACTGAATGTAATTTTACGCACTTTCCGTGCTACGACGAATTTAATAAAAAAAACTGAAGAACAATTTCCAATTGCATTTGCAGTAGAGATCATCGCCGATTTAAAAGAAAAATTTCAAAAGCGATTTTCTGATTTGGACATGAATTCAAAAGAAATTCGCCTGTTCCAAAATCCATTTGATTGCAACGTTGCTGAAATTTCAAGCCAGCTTCAAATAGAAATTATTGATCTTCAAGCAAACGAACAAATCAAGGACAAATACAAGGAAGGAAACTTAATAGATTTTTATAAATATTTGGATGCAAAAGAGTTTCCAAATTTGAAGAAATTTGCTCGTAAATTCATTTCAATGTTTGGGACTACTTACGTGTGCGAACAAAATTTTTCTCGAATGAAGTATCTCAAATCAAAATATAGATCAAATTTATCTGATGATCATTTGCAGTCATTGCTTATGATTGGTGTAACAAATTTTGATCCCAACTATAAAGACATTCTTAAAAAAAAACAGTTTCATCATTCGCATTAGAAGTTGCATGAAAATATTTCAATTTATATAAAATAATTATATAATTATACTTTGTTTGTTTAGTATTTTGTATTTTCAAGTTACAATAAAATAGTATTAATTAATAGTATTTAATGCTACTTTACTCATTATGATATTTTTCAATTTGTATATACATGTGGCCCGTATAAAATGGATCTAATTTCGATCCGGCCCGTGCCGCGAAAAGTTTGGACACCTCTGCCCTATATCATTGAAAAAAAAGTTTTTAGATAAAACCAAAAATGCACTATATTTTGTATTCTCATCTACCTTTAATTTTTTACCTTACCTTTCGAATTTGAAGCTTTTTTTTCATTTTTCAGAATTATTTAAGATGTTTTTTATATTATCAGAAACAATTTAATAACATTCTTTTAATTTCTTATTGTTATTATTGATGTTAAAATTATTTAATGATCTATTTTTCATATAGAGCCTTTAGTTATCGTTGACCCATCAAATGATTATCAATTACTTATGTTATCTTTATTTAGGAATCAAATAATTTAGTTGATTTCTCTTCGAAATTTCATTTATAATTTACTAAATATTATTCAAAAATATGAAAATAAATATTTATATTTTTAAATTAAAAATATAAAAATGTTAAATACTACTTGTAGAATTAATACAAATGCCACTTCCCTATAAAAGTAATATAAATGTAATGGAATCTGAAAAATCCAAAGAATCTAAACATTCGATGATTAAATCTCCATCTTTGCTTATCAGGAAACTGTCTCTAAGAGCTGTTTTGAAGATAATGTGCGGTATGCATTTGAGATCCTCCTTTGCAAGTGATTTCCCTAACTTTCCCTAATCGATTTCCGTGGGCAAATGTAAACCATATACACTATATTTTGTCAGTCAACAATACTTCCGGATGGAAGTTGAGAGGAATGAAAATTGTGCTTTGAAGTGGAGAAAATTCCAAAGGTTAAACTGATTTAATGATACATTTTTCTTTTTAAAATCATACATAAAAATAGTTTGCAATAATTATTTATTAAAACTTATCTCAATTAATTGCTTCAGTTATCCATATCTAATTAATTTAGGAAGTAGAATATTAAAAATTTATCGGATTTGAATAGTGTGTTTTTCAACACGATAAACATTCCTAATAAGTTGCATCTACACCTTACAGATTGTCGCCAAAAGAGAAAGAGCTCTTAAAGAAATTGACGAGCTTTTAGCCAATGATATCATAGAAGAATGCGGAACTACTGGTTGTACTGCAGCTTACCACAACTTTGCCTGAGAAGTAAGAACTTTAGACGATGTTACTACTGATCTACGGTCTTTCATTCATAATGATAATTTTTTCCCACCTTATTTAAAGTGATTTAAGAGAAATATGCCGTGTTGGCTTATGCCAGTTATGGCACATTAAATATGTCGAGACTGCAAAGTCCTCCAAGTTCCCATAACAAATTATACCTCTGGGGGTACTGAATCAGGGATGATTCGGCTTCTGGTTTAGATCTAAATTCTGACTTGCGGATGGATGAATGAATGAGTATGGATGAGTTCGACTGCCCCCTAAAAATGGTTGCGTCGTGTGTTTTCGAGCAAAAGCCGTACTTTAAACTTAACGGGGCTCGTTAACAACAAAAGGCGCACACTTCTGCCTTAATTCGAAAGAGCTACTCTCATTCGGGTTGGTATGACCAAGTGGCATTAGACGGATCGAAGAGAAATAAGTCTTGAATTAAAAAAATATCAAGAAAAGTAAAGATAGTCGAAAGACATATGCAGATAAATCACGTAAATTGAGCTCTAACTATAAACCTGATGATTAAGTTTGGGCAAAGCTTCATATATTAAGTAAAGCAAATTAAAACTGCAACATTTATGCCAAGAAAAGATGGACCTTATATCATTCTGTCCCAGAAATCGTTTTCATCTTTCGTAATAGCTAGTTGTGACAAATCTGATGAAACTTTGGCGTGCACCATGCATTACACCGTTTCAAAATGTAACACAGAAACAATCCCTTGGGATGCCTTTAAGGAAAAGATGTCGACCTCCCAAACAAAATCCAAACAGACCTCTCAGACAAACTGCAAAAAGACCTCCCAAACAAGCTTCTATTGCTAATGACAATCTAGGAACGAACGCCAAATTATCCAAAATCACACCACCTCGCCGAAACGGCCTTAGGCAGTGTAGGGGGACGATGTAGCAGTTATGGAACTCTTATTTTCTCTTTTGAACAATAAATGGCGATGCCTGATAGGCTATTACATATACGATCCCATAATGCATTGCGTATTTCGAGTGTAATCAGAATGAGATGTGATACTGATGTGAATGTCTTACGTCTTGTTTTTGTGTTTGTTCCGTGTGTGAATGTGGTTATTAAAGAAATGTTCCTGAAAATATAAGTCCTGTTGCTTCCCGCACAGATCATAGTAATCTACATTCCACCACAATATTTAAAATAAATTTAAATTGCCATATTTGTAAATAAAAATATATATAATTTTTGAACAATAATTAAAGGTGAATAATTACAAGTAATATAAAGGTATTTTGCAATAGTATATTTAACCTTTTTTTTCATTATGATGGAAATTTCAATTATAACATTTAACGAGCAAAAATGTTTATTCAAAATATGCATATTATAAATTGGTTATTACTGGCAACTTTTTTCATGATTATTGCGTAATAAGGAAAGCTGTAAAAAATTTCAAATATCGCATTACAGCGGGTTTGAACTGTAACGCGACATTCCGCAGTTGGTTGGGAGAAACATGCGATTTCTTTAGTAATGAAAATGATAATGAAAGAAGAAATATAGAAAACAGGGACATTAAAGTTTTTGTACTGAACTTAACATATAAATTCATCTTACTATTTTTAAAAAATATTTTATATTATATATTTATACTAAGACTTTTAAAAAATATTTCCCCTTTAATCTACAGCATAAATAATATCACCCTGATTTATTTCAAAAAATATTATTCAAAGATGGGAATTAATGACAACAGTAAATTTTATTGGAAACTCTAAGAAAAAAAAATTATCCGAACTGTATATTTCAAATAATCATTTTTTAAAAATAATTTTTGCTTTTAATAACAAAACGAACTTTTTGAAAAAAATATATTTACCTTTCAACACACGTTATTAAAAATGAAACATTTTAATTAACGGATATTCCAGTAACGTCAACATGAGATATCTTTCATTTTGCCTAAGCAATTACTAACCTGCCGAGAATAAAGGAAAGTTCTACAAAGTTTTCAAGGCGAAACAACGCAAGCAAAACAAATGAAAAAATATTTCCTTCAATAACTTGCGTTTATTCTTCAATGATTTCCAGCGGGCAACTAACTAGAGCGCCTAGGGACATTTAAAGTCGATTAAGCTTTTTTTTTTTTAAATTCTCAATTTTTAGTTGTAGTCTGTAATTGAGACAAAACTAAAAGGAAAGTGTTTCTCTTCGTACTTTCTGGTTATCGTGACGTCTTATAAGGGAAAGCTGCACATTTTTTAGAGCTGCCATTAGCGTTTTCCTTGTGACCGATAATGGCTGGAAAGGAAATATTTTAATACTGTTGTCATTGATACCTTAATAAGTGGTTAGCTTTAAATCATAAATACGTTATCACATGGTGTGTACAAATTGGTCGATATCAGGTGGTCAAGCGATCACCTGATATTAAGTATTCTTATCATTAAGTTTGGATATTTGAGAAAGATATAAAACTCTATAGAACTTTCTGATTGCATATTATTAGAAGTGTAAGATAGCTTATAGCTAAACAATATAGTTTATATTTTTTGAAGAAAATGTGCTTATAGCATGGTATTTTTACCTTCCATTCTTTCTCCAGAATAGTTTTAAATTTCAAAGACAAAATTTTTTCACAAATTTCAAAGACGAATTATTTGACAGCATTTTAGAAACGTTTTAAGAAAGTACTAAAGAAAATTCTTTTTGTTTTAATATAGAGTCTATCCAAACGATTTAAGTACCATGAAAAAATATGACGGAGATGTTTGAAGAAAGGGAATATAGAAACAATTTGGATTTTATTAGTGTTATATTTCAAGCTAATTTAAAGTTGTTTGTCTTCTTATATACAATTAAATTCATGGACATCCTTCCACATTTCACTATTTAAGGGATTTGGATTCGGGTATAGAACTGTTATAATCTGTCAATACAGCATCTGGATGCTTCTTATTTCTCGTAATTTATAAAAGCTAAATTCAAGAAAAATATGGTTTTCAAATTGGAAGGATTTCAAATCAAATTTTTAAGGTACCATTTATATACTTAAACTAGTACAATGTTAAAATGTTCCAATTGTAATCCTCAATCTTTCATATTTTAAATGATTTTCAACAGTGAGAAACCTCCAGATATATAAACTTAGATAAATTCTTCCAAAACCACTTAGGAGTAGCTGGATGGCTAGGGTCAGGTAAGCCAAGCTGAGAATTTGAACTAGACGGGAGAGGCAAAATTAGGTTTGTTGTATTTAGGTTTCTTTTATTTTACTCTCATGCTTCAGATTCTTTAAACTTAGATTCAAATTAAATGAGAAAAAATGAAGAATAGTTTTTTTTCCCCATAAAATGGGATTAAATAAAACTATTTTACTGAAAATAAAATAACAAATACAAATTTCGGAAAGATATATTAATCAAAACTCCATACTTAACAAGCTAAGGTTCCTTTCAAATATTTTGATCTCGTTCTGGGGATGGTACACTTGACTTTTATAAGATATTTTTAGAAAAGTCAAGATGATACTTGACCATACTAAGAATCCACAGGGTTTCTTATGACATATATGGAAAAAGTTTTGTAGTGTTTTTATTTATATTTGACATATGCTTCTTCTGAAGGCCATGGCAATTTAGGAAGAGTTTTTTTTTCTTTTTTCAAAGACTTTGGAAAAAATTTCAATTCTTTGAAAAGGGCAAAAGTTAATTCCAAGTCATCAATAATTAAAGCCTTTATTGATTAAAAATGATGTATATGTCTACCATTTTCATCTGTTTTCATTTAAGTGTAATTGTGTCTTTTATGTTAGGGGAATATAATAAATTTCTGTGCAGAAATTTATCTAAATATTTTCATTTTGTGTTATATTATAATTTATATTCGGATAGACAGCCAGCCAGCTAGATGATTCCAAACTCGATATGCAGTGGTGGACAAAATTGTGGACTCTTTGGAAAATTTTTATCTTTTCAAAATCTGTATACTTACAGAAAATGTAACTTTTCACAAAATGCAAACTCTTACACATCATTTTAAAGAGCATTTAATGATAATTTTCAATACAAAAAGTAAAATACATATATTTCAATACAAGAAAAGTTGAGTGGAAATAATTATCAAGATACATTAGATGCTAATAACTGCAGTGAGTTATTAGTACTTAGTAGGGTAGCCTTTATATTTCATTACAGCTTCATACTGATGCTTCATTGAGCTCTTTTGTTATTGCAAGATGCCAGGAAACAATTATAATCTCAATTCTCTTTCATTTGATGAACGCTTCATATGTATTAGAGCTTTCAAATGGTGCCATAAGTTCTCAATTTTGAGGTCAAGACTATTTTCTGACCGTGATAAAAATTCAACGCTCTTTGTACTGAATCACTTGTTGCTAAACCAATTTTACAATTTTTTCAAGAAGATGAATCCAACCGAAAAATAAACGATACATTGTTGGGAAAGAGAGTACTATTGGAAGGTGTAAATTTTGGCTCTTTTTATAGTGTCAAAGTATTTTTTTACATTTAATGTCCGATCGATAACATGAAACAGATCAACGCCTTCTGCTGATGTGCATGACCAAATCATAACACTAACCGAGTTCTTACTAGTTGTCAGAATGCAGTTAGGATGTAGTTCTTTGCCTTCTGTATCTTATTTTCGTCATCACTACCGAATAACAATGTTTCTTCATCCCAAATAACTTGTGACCACTGAATATCTGCCAAATTATACGTTCCTTTGCTTACTGTAATCTTTTTATACGCAGATATTAATGGAAATAATTATTTTTTTCGTTCAATTCTACCTCTTAGTACAATATCTAATAATCTTCTGATTGTTCTGAAACTGACAAATGTCAGCACCATTCAATTGACTTCTGATGACAATGTTCTATTTTGGAGACAGTCTTCCATCAACCGATGTGGTGAACCTTTTTCAGATATTTCCAGCTTTGTTTTTTATTAAATTTGTCACCTGATATGGTAAACAAAATTGCCGGACCCCAGATGTAGTTAATGAGCAACTACCTACCTGTCTTGAAATTTGAGCATAGCAAAGATCACATTTATGTAACACAACAATTTTAGTTCTCTTTCCATGTACCTAATAAATTCTTTTATTTGATGGCATTTATGATTGACTAAATATTAGAAAAAATTTACAAAAATTCCAACTATATAATAAAAAGTTTAATGAAACTTCTAACTTTTAATTTAATTACATAAAAAAAGTCTTCTACAGACAAAAGTATAATGGCTCAATAATGACTAAAAGCACAATTTTAAACATATCAGCTTCTGCTTGAAGTAAATAACATTTGGTTAGTTCTTAGAACTAGAAGAAAGATTTGTCGGGGAAGTGAGAAATTACAATCTATTTCATCACCATGTTTGTGACTCAGATTAAAAATAACGTTTGTGTATTGAAAATATTTATATTTTGCTTTTTGTATTGAATTCAACAGTAAAATCTCCTTAAAATGATATGTAAGAATTTGCATTTTGAGCAATGTAACATTTTCCACAAACATACAAAGTTAGAAAACATAACGATTTTCAAAAGTGTCCACAATTTTTGCCACCACTGTATACTTACAATTTCGAAGTAGAGGCCAAATATTAAATTTCCCCCAAAATGCTCAAAGCATTTTTTGGTTTATCGCATTCATAAACAAACGAATAGAATTACAAAAATGAATTTTTCATTCTCAGAGAAGTCTGAAACATAAGACAGGTCAAATTCTTGAGTTTTAATGCTATAAAATTTTTAAATTTTTGTCTTCTCCATACACACAAAAAAAGTTTTTTTTCTTCTCCCAAATTGAAAATTTTCATACAAAATTCCAATTTCTTCATTCATTGCAGAAGCACATTTAATGTGTTCACTTTCAAAATCGGCAGTTATTTTAAAATTAGAAATTCTTCATTTAAAAAAACAGAACAGATAACTTCTGATTGAATTAATGAATTATTTACAAATTTTCTGTTTCGAAATTTAAAGCTGCTGAAAGTTCATAAATATCTGATATATTTTAGCTCTGCAAAATAAAAATGTTTAACAAAACTTAATATTCCTTATCAGCAGAAAGTTTCAAACAGTAAAATAAAGTATGAAGGAATCAATATTTATATTGCGTGCTATTTTCCTTTTAATCAACATACTACTGGAAGATTTTAAAGTTTATCCGGTAAAATCAAATTATAAATAAAAATCGTGTCGTATATTTTAAATCCAAGAAACAATGGCGGCATGTAAATAAACTAGCTTTTTTATGCACTGATGTGTATTTTAAATTCAGTAAGAAGATTCCTATCCTCCTATGTAAAATATATATAAAGAGAATATAATTTCGGATAATCAATATTATATTCGCTTAAAAAATTTTCCCAGTCATGCTGCTTGTAGAATAGGAACATGGAGAAAATATGCCCTCTTAAGAGTGAAATTCATTTGATATTTGTAAAACATTATGTAAAAACATGGAATTAAATTAATGCGCAATGCTCACTAACTATAAAAATTAATAAGGATGCTTAGTTCAAAATAAGATAGCATTAACATCCCCCTTTAATAATAAGAAAATACCCTTTTATAATTTCTTATATTCTTTATTTTCTTTTACAATATCCTTTGACAATCACTACTTTCTTTTTAATAGTAGTGTTTAATCTTAATTTATTTATATTACTATCCTGTTTTAAAGAAGCATTAGGTCTATTTGGGAACATACCTAGTAATTTTAAACTGCGGTCAGATAACGAAGACGACAGCAGGACACCTGTCCTATCAAACTTTCACGGCACACTAGTGGGATGATGTTTGGCCCCCAACGGATTTAATGAGCACCAAACCATTTATACGAAGGCTCTTCCGTGGTATCGGGTCTCGGGCATCGCGATACCAGACCAGGGTACAGTGGCCCTTCAGTATTAGTATAATAAGTCTTGTAATCATATATATGCGATCTTTTCAGGAGCTATTTATTACTTCCAAGTTAGGAATGAATCTAGATTCTCATAAAACAAATTTCAAACTAATATCCACTTTCTTAACTTTAACTTTTTCCAATTTGTTATTTTTGTGCCGTCATTTTAAAGGGAGTATAATTTTGATAATAGTTTTACAATCGAAGTACATAGTATTTGATGAATTCAAAGTCTGTATTTAGATTAATGCAATTTGTACTTAAAATATGAACTCTAATCTTCCTCTCATCCCGATAATTGTAAAATTTCAACAAATTCTACATAAACATATTACAAAAAATGTTTTAGCTTTTTTCTCAAATCATCAATGCGTTTTTGTTTGGATAATATAATAAAAACAAGGTGAATATCTCATTCAAATTATTCATTATAATTTGAACTTATAATCAACGATAAAGATTAAAATACAAAATGCGTAAGCGTAACAATATTTTTAAAAGAGAGAAAAAAAGAATCAATTGGATAGGATATCAGTTTAATATTAACATATAATTAATTTATTTCTTGTTACATTAAAACGTGTTCATCAAAGTGACAGGCTTTTTTTTCTGAAATACATATAGATAAATTGAATAAAAATGTCAAAGTTTTAGACTTTAAAATAAATTATAAAAGCCTTGATTAATTTTTCTATTGTATTCAGTTTCATTTTTATATCGCATATCAGCGGAAGTTTTTAATGTCTTTAAGATAAGATGAGATCAAGAGATAAAATCAATTCACTCATTTGAGAATTTTAAAAGTAAGATAATAAATAGTATAAATTTATTCTAAATGCAAGCGTATAATCCGTAGAGATCTAACAAATTTTACACCTAAACATGAAGACGGAACTTTTTTTTTATTGCGTAATATTACGGTTCTACTTTTTATCTGCATTACTATGCTTGACACTGATAAGTTGATGCAGTTCTTTTAAGGTCAGTAACCCGTGTGTTGTTTTATTTTGCAATTTTTATCTATAATGTTGCTTTATCATTTAACAATTCAATGATATTTGATTTCTTTCGAAAGATTACTTAATAATAAAGATGTCTTTGATAATCATATTTGGTTATTATGAAAGTTGAAGATTTTTAAGACATAATAAATCAATCATAATTAATTGAAAAAGCTTGTTTATTTTCTAAATATATGCATCCATTTACGTTTTCAGTACAGAATGTTAAATATAATTATAAATTATCATTTGAATCCTCCTCAATTTTTTTTATTACCTTCTAACCGTAAAAAAGAATCTTTTCAAATATACCAAATGTGAAGGATTTGTTTAATGGGCACACGAAACAGTGCCGATTAATTTTAGTTGAAAAGAAATTAACCAATATTTTTTTTTTTCTGTTTTAATTAATAAAAATGTGATTTCTCTAAATTGAAACACGCAGATATATTTTGACACAAAGGAAAGAGGCAGATAACTTCTCATTCAACAACTTATTCTATTCAATATCTTTTTATATATTCAGACCAAACAATCTGTTATAGCATGTCGAAAGAAATTTATTTTATACTTTGAATCATTTTAATTATTTAAAATTATATTTCAATATTTTTAAAGTCATTTCCTGTAATTGAATTCCATACGAATTTTGTCCTTTCGAAATTTAAACTACATTTTTTTTGCTGTTAAATGTATTAATATAGATTTAAAAACATTTCGTAATGGATAAAAAAAAGCTCTTGAAAATAACACGAATCAGGACTAATCTCCTAGTCTTATCAAGAATAAAACAGTTTTTAAAAAATATTTAATGCTGGTGGGATGCTTTATAATCATTGATACAACATATTAAAGTGAAAACTTTTTAGAATCCTTTTCGCAAAGTAAAAATTTAAGTTAATTTTTGTAAAAGAAAACTTATAAAAATGCACTGATAAGTATTTTTGTTTATTTTAAATATTTCCTGATTTTCAGTTTTTAATTTATGATTCAATATCGAAATTACGGAGTGTTTACATCCTCGCCTCCGAAATTCATCACGAAGGTGACTAAATGATTATGGAATAAAAGTTTAATAGCATAATTATGTTTTTAGAACAGCAAAATAATATATGAGAATCGACAGAACACAACTGTAAAAACTTTGAAATCTTCTATATCTTCATAATGTGTCAAAAAATGTCATCAAAATTTCTCATTTGTAAAACTTGTAAATGCGGTGAATAAAAAAATTATAAGCAATTGCTCTAAAAAGAATACCACAAAAGAGTTATGTTTCCCTTTTTGATTGTCACTAACAGAATTAAACGAACATACTGGGGCCGATATTTGTTTATGAAAACAAGCTTACAATAATCATGAAAAATATTCGGGGATATAGATCTCTTATAAGAGTCAATATAAACATATATTGCTTTTGAATAACTGGGCTTAATAAATAGTTCAATAATATTTGTACATGAAAATTGGTTAATTATATCAATGGAATTGGATGCAAAACTAGGTATTTGACAATACTTTCATTGATACAGCAATATAAAAAAACATTAACTTTGGATTAAAAATAAAAATTATAAATTCAAATCTACTTACTTTTTATTAAAAACTGTTTTTAATCGAAACTTAAATTTGATTACTTTTGTTAAAGACGGTTTTTAATCCAATAACATGATTAGGAATTTTTAATTCAATACATATGAATTTTTAATTCAATACATATGAATGAATTTTTAATTCAATACATATGAATGAATTTTTAATTCAATATTTCAATAATTCATAATTAAAATGAATTCACAAAACACGACAAAAGGAAAATGAAGAAACAAAATTGCTCGCGAATAAAAATTTTTGCTATTTCTTACAGTAAATTATTTTGAAAAATAAGCCAAAACTTAGTAAAAACTTTAGCAAATTAAGTTTGAAATAAACTTTCTACACACATCTTTTAATGAGTATAAAGGCATGAAAAAATAAAACACTGATATCAGATGTAATTGAAAATACGAATCCAAAGATTTATTGTTATGTCATCTTGTTATTATTTGTTATGTCATCTAGTACAATTCTAAATTTTCATAATAATTTTACAATTACAGTTTTGACTTTTTGAACTTTTCATACACATTAAATAATATCTCAAAGATAAATAAATAAATAAAAATCTTACCTTAAAAACGCCAAAAAGAACTAGCTAAAAAACTTTGTCCGAGAGTGCAAGAAACCCGATGTGATTGCTCTTGTTCTACAGACGATTCTATTTTGATGCCACGATGTACAATGTCAAGTTTTCCGCGTTTTCTCCTAGGAGCGCAGAACGCCGAAATTGACAGAGCCCGAATTTGAAACCAGTTTGTTTTCCAGTCAGCGCCGCCTAGTGCATATTGTCTCAGTTAACACTTCAATTCTTTTTTTTTATTACAAAATAGTTTCCCTTTTTGCAGTTGCGCTTCAGTTCCGTGTTTTAGAAATTGATTTTTTTTTAAATAAATGAATGTAAAACAAATAATAAACACAAATATACAGCTCAAAATTCAGTCACTATATCAAATCAATTAGGATATGAGTTGAAATATATTTAATATCAAACAATAGTAGATAAACTGATTTTTTTTTTTAAATCATAATTCTTTAAAGAAGTAAAAAAGAGTTTCAATTTTTTTTTTCGAGCTGTAATATTTTTTTACAAAGTGATAACTCTCCATGTGAGATATGAATGAGATAATTTAAAAAGATAATATTACAAATTTAATAACGAAAACAATTAAATATGAAAGGTAAGGAAAATCTTTTTTATTGAGGAGTGCTTCTCCAAGTAAATTAAAATGGTTTTTATTAAAAAATAATCATAATGATATCATTCGAATAATAATTATTGTTATAAATATAGTTTTAAAAATAGTAAAATGTTATCAATACTTAACAGTTTTGGTAGAAAATGTTTTTGTGTATAAGAAACAAATTAGAGTGAAAAAAAAACCCTCTCATTTTGACCTCAGGGCTTAGATATCTTGGGTTTTTGCCAAAAGTGATAGATTTTTTTAAAGAAATTCTAAATTTTTTAATTTACGGGATTCTTATTTTTATCCTTTAATTAAAAATTTCATTGCCGAAATACCAAATAAGTCGAGGAAAAAATTGGTAAAAAAGGCAGCTACAAGAAATATAATGTAACAGAAATATTTTTTGTGAAAAATATAATAAATAATTTTATATTTAATAATGAAGCTTTTCTTTTTTTCTTTATTATAAAAAATGAAGAAATATTGCAGCTATTAAAAATTCAGCCTTATCAATTAATATTTCAGATCTGAATGAGGTTGGAAAACACCAGTTTGTTAAGCATATAAGATTTTTAATTATTAATTTTATATATATGTTCTTAGCACTCTAACTGCTTTGGGGAATGTAATAAATATTTTTATACAATGTATGTGGCTAGGATTTTATAAAAGAAATATTTTGACTGCTAGACGATAAATGCGATTTAAATTAGGTCAAAATTGGTAAAAAAAGATAAACAAATTGTATTGTAACAAAATGTTTTGTTAACAAAATCCTATAAAACAACACAGCTAGGCAGATTATTACAGTAAGACTACCTATTGCAAAGGTATTTGTATGTTCTTGTGTTTTTGTGTGCATGTGTTTAATGCTTTAGCCATGTTATTTTGTGAGCAGGATAACTAGAGTAATTTTGCTTGTATTTTAAGTGGCTTGGAATATGTTGTTAGAAACATAAAAATCTTAGATAAATTCGTAAATGACCCATTTAGCTCAAAGGGGAGAAAATGAGGGTGGAAGGAGGTGATTTTCATGCCACATTAATTTTTGTAATATTGAAAGAATTCCATTAACGCCTCGCGAAATGTACTAGAAGTTTTTTGATAGCAATATCTTAGAAGTTATGTTCTGAAAAGTGGTTTTCAAGCCCTAATATTGGCGGTTTCTAACTTAAACATTTTAAGTTGCCAGATAGTATCGTATGTGTAAAGGCATCTGCTTTTGTCTTCCTGCTTGCCGAGAGGATTTTTTTTTAAGTATTGCAGTTACAAAATTCTATTGATTTCCCGAAATCAGAACAAAAAATTTAGAAATTGTAGAAGTTCCCGAATATAAAATAAGTCACTTTTTTCCTCTCTGTGTGTATGTGTGTCTCATATGTCAAAGACTGTCAGAGACACACACATATATTAATTTAACCATCAAAAATCCAAACCATTTGATAAATTAAGAATAAATGGGATATTTTAGCATAGATTTTAAAAAATCTTCCTGAATTTTTTTTGCTTGATAACTGCTGATGATTTCTTCGAAATCTTAAGAAATTTCTAAGAATCTGGAATTATATAATCGTGAATTTTAATAGAAAACTGAATAAGTCATGTATGAACACTACATTTCATTCAGAAAATAGTGTAGAGGACTAGTGATGAAGTTTGGCAAGTAAGTGAGCTTTAAAAATTTAGTGACTAAATAGAAAATCCAATATTTAGTTGTAAGAGCAATCTATCCTTAGAGCTTGTACCTAATTTATCAAAGATTGTTAGCTTGCAAACTTGACTGAGTTTTTAAGAATAAATGCATCTAAGACAAGACATTAAATCATAAAAGTTCCTTTGATTTATCAAATTTAAATTTAATTAGATGTGAGACTGGTACAGGAGAAAATACAGTTTTGATTAAATTTTGGCGGTTGAAAATTTAGCAACTGTCGACTTCAGATAGCAGCAATTCATATTATAAACTAGTCTTCCCGAAATTTTCTCGAGTACGTACTCTCTAACAAAGATGTTATCCAAGTGATCGCCTTGCATGCCTTTAGCATGCAAATGAAGCATTAATCTTTAAATTGAATCTTGAGCTTTTAATAGATGTGATTGTTGAGCGTTTTAGTGATTAATATCTGGAATTTGGTAAAAAATATCCAAAATTGGAATTTGATTTTTGGATGAATTATTCTCAGGCAAAGGACAAAAATTTGACAAATCGAGTCTCGAACCTGAAACCCTCCGGTTCCGAAGCCGAGACTTTACCGTCAGGCGAATGGGAGTGACACGGCAATCAACGAGATAACAGGTAATAATTTTTTTAGTAAAGACGAGTTGGCTATTTTACTTCATATAATATTTACTCCCCCCCCAATAAAAAACCCTACTCGAAGATGGTGTTATTTAGTCCTTAGCATTTATTCTTGAAATATCGAATTTCGATCATTCCTTTATTTATGATGTATAAATTTTATCAAATTCTTCTTAACAATATTTGAAAAAACTTACGTTTGCAATGCATTAATTTATAAAGGTTTTGGAATTTTATTTCCCATTTTAAAAAGAAAATTAGTTTGTCCTATTGTGTTTTTTTTTTTTTTTTTCAATTTCAACCCTCTTTAATTTCTAAGACTAATACTTATTCAATGCAAATGAGTAATTATAGGAGTCAGCCAGCCATAAATACCTTTGAGTTATATAATGTTCATCAGTACAAGAGCAAGATTTGAAAATGAAATATCAGCGACAATTTTAAAATTATTAAATCACTCTCTGCACTTTCAGGTGCGAATGCATCATTAAAAAAAAAACAGAATTTATCACATACACCTTGTACAATGAAATTGAAACGATAGCATATGCTGCTTACTTGTATAAATTTTTCCTTCCATCTCAATGTGAGATGCATTAAAAAACTGTGAACCATATAATCTACAAATATGATGCTTAATAGAACCATGCAGAATTTAAAATAGCTTTCAGATTTCTAATGTTTACGATATCAGTAGTTCGGATGAATTTCTACAATGAAAACTGTTTTGAAAAGTTATACTTTGCCATAAAACTATTTAATAAACAGCTATTTCATAATTTACACCTATAAAAACCTATTTCTTAGCATTATTCTGTAATGCAGTATAATGCTAAGGGATTAAATATTATACTGTAATTGCTAAAAAAGGGGGTGATCTGGCTTGGGTGATCAATTCCCTTTTCAATCCCCTCCAATTTTCCTTGAGAACGAAAAACTGTTTCTGAGGGAAAGATACTACTGATTAAAAAATTTGGAAGGTTCATATATAATAATAATTCTTCTAAATGATAATGACGAAACTGAGATTCTAAATAGAAAAACCGGGCTGTTTGTCATTTAAAAAAACATTCATTTTGTAATTATTCATTAAAAATATATTATTAGATATTTCAACTTATTTCTTTCTGTTTTTTTAATGCACATTAATCCCTTAAGAATTTTAAAGAGAAATGTAAAGGAATTTGTAAATAAAAAACTATTTAAAAAATTATTTTTAAAAATAATAAAAAGAACAGCAACAAAAAAACTTTCACACTGATGCTTCTGAAAAAGAATAAAAAAGATTATACACACAAATGAAAACAAGTAAAGCACACTCAGTTTCTGGAATTTTCTGATCCATTTTTTTTTATGCTGGGAATAAATATTTCTTTATTTGTTTGATTATTTTTCTTCAAGGTATTAAATTTTAGTTCATATGAGTTTAATCACTTTTCAAACCAAAAGTTTTATAATTTTTTTCAGTGTAGCAATACATTAAAATTACTTTATTATGCTTTAAAAGAATTCGATATGATTTATTTTAAATAATGCAGGATTTGAAGTTGGCCAGTTATAAGACGGCAAGTAGGCAGCGGATGCGTAGTAAGCTTAAAAATGCTGTTCGGTAGATGGTAATTGTCCCGACGGTACAGCTACAAGCCACTCTATTGAATTTTTTTCCTTACTGTGCATGCGTTTATAGAATTTGGCACATTTCTTGGCGCAAAAGAATGGATCACTTGTAGATTAATTCCGCCATTTTTTTCTCTTGTTTCTTTCTGATGAAAATTTTTTTAATCATTTTATTTCATGTAGTTCTTCAAATTTAAGTATGTTCACCTTTTTATTTCCATTTTAGTATGTTTCTTTGGGAAAACATCATTTTATTACGATACACAGTGAAAAAGAAAAATTCAGGTGCGCATAAACGACAATATATAGTCGAACATGGACTTCCTGAATCTTATGAGGCTCTGGCAATCATAAATCAGTCCCTTTAAACGCATGCATTGCCTACTTGCCGTCTTATAATTGGCTATGTAAACTTGGCATCATTGAAGGTTTGTGTTTCATATTTTTGATATTTAAGAAAGATATTTAAGATATGATCTTAAAATTTCCATTTGAATAGCATTACAATAATTTATCGAGTTGACTACAAAAAAGAACAGTTAAGTAAAAAGGTTTAAAGACAAGTTGATAATTTTTTAAATGTATACATTAAATGCCGATTTCCGAAATCCTTTGTTTCCAAAATTCTACAAAAACACTATGTTCTTAAAATGAAAAAGAAAAAACATGGAAAAGGAAAACTATGTTCTTAAAATGAAAACTTCCATTAAAAATGTATTTTTGATTTGAATATATAGAATTTTAAACAAAATCTTACAACAATTTTTAAATGATGCGAAGATTACATCAAAAAATACATTAATATACAAAGATAATTAAATAAATATTCGAGAAAATACGAATATTTTGAGAAAAATGTTTTTACCAACAACAAGTGAACTAAATTATATTTTACTTTTCAAAAATTTAACATCAGATATCAATATCAATTTATAAAAAAAATCGGGATATTATCATTAAAATTCATACAGATAACGAAATTATATTGAGATCCAACATTAGTAGATATCATTTGCTCTCTAATACAAGCTGAAAAAATAGGGATTATTTTTTAAACTTATACTCTGAAATGAGGAATTATTGGACATGCGACAAATTGTTCCAAGCAGAAAGACATATAATAGTAATTTCAATATTCAAATTTTGAAACGCTATCGGAGAGGCAGTAATAAATTCGATGAAAGAGGTCAGGAAACAACAGTTTCTTGGGGTCTGAAAGTATCATGCAATTTTTCATTATCAAATTATTTTTATCCCTAGGAAAACTAAAAGATAATTTAGTAACTTAGTGTTTCTCAACCTTTTAGTGTTCACGGCCCAATTTTAAATCATAATTTTCATTCCGCTCCCCCCCCTCCCCACCGCATACAATAAAATGTATACAATAATAATGTATTTTGAGTATTTTGGCGCTAAACCTACACTACAAGATTAATTTTAAACTTTACAAATTACCAAGAATACGAAAATTTATTGACATTTTGCAACACCGATCCTCAGCATTGAAAAAACAAGAATCCTATGCCTTTTTATTGCTCTTGCGTCCCGTCATGCCGGGTATTCTCACGGTTTAGCGAGGAGTTTCGATTTGTCAGGTCAGCTTAAAAGTTAAGTTAGGAGCGTGCGCAGATATGAACAAACGTTTTCTCAAAAGGAGAAGGAAAAAGTTCTACAACGCCACTTTCAATTCCAGATAATCTCATTCGAGTCGATCCTTCTATCGCTATTGAATCTATTCTGAATGTGTATGTTATATATTTTCGTGTAATTACAATTCACCGTATTAAATATTCACGGCAGCAGACTTATGCAGAATCATGGATAAATTTTTAAGTGCGCGTAAGCGAGCATTAGACGTAGACATCAACAAGTACACAGACGAGCGTGGTTCCGAAAATAAAATCAAGTAAATATTCTCAAGAATACTTAAATTTTGGATTGACTAGTACTGAAGTAAATGAAGAAGAAAGGCCCCTGAGTATCATTTGCTCAAATATGTTGGCGGCAGACAGCATGAAACCTAATAAACTTAAACCACATTTGGAAACGCTTCATAGTGAGTACGTAAATAAACCAGAGAATTCTTCGAATTAAAATTAAAATCATATGAAAAGCAAAAATCATTGTTTAAGAAAACTTTGTCTGTGATGAAAAAGCTTTAATTGCCTCTTGCAAAGTTTCATATAAAATAGCCAGTTATGAAAAGCCTCACACCATTGATGAAGAGCTTATTTTGCCAGCCACAATTGAGATTGTAGAGATTATGTTTGGAGATAATTTTGCAAAACAATTGCAGTCTATACCTCTTTCAAAGGATACTGTTGCCCGTCGAATTGCTGATATAGCTGAAGATGTAGAGTGTCAGCTTTTGTCGAAGTTACGTGACAAATTGTTTTCAATACAACTCGATGAAGCAACAGATAGTAATAAAGATGCTAATTTCATTGCCTATGTTAGATTTTGTGATGATTTGTCAGCAGTAGAAGAATTACTTTTCTGCAAACCAATAGAACTCAAAGCAACAGCACTCGCATTATTTGCTATCTTAAATGATTTTATGAACGAGGCAAACATAGAATGGAAAAATTGCGTCGGAATATGCACCGATGGTGCTGGTTCTATGTCTGAAAGATTTCAAAGTATTCAAGCACTTGTGAAACAAAAATCGCCACAATGCGTCTACTCACATTGCATGATCCACAGAGAAGCTTTGGCTTCCAAAGAAATGAGTCCTGGGTTGAATATTGTGTTAACTATGGTTGTAACCGTTGTAATTTTCGCGATAGTTTATTTGTGATGAAATTGAGCTACATGGTCGACATATCCGAGAAATTAAATAACTTGAATCTTCAACTGCAAGGACCAAATACACATATATTGGATACGAGTGTTAAAGTTAATGTTTTTTTGTAGGAAATTGGAATTGTGGAGCAGAAATTTAAAGCAAGAAAACTTAACAATGTTTGCAGATTTGAATGATTGTAATAAAACTTACAAGGCTGAAGAACAACATGTAAAAATTGTTTTTGTAATCATTGAAAATCATTTAGCAATGCTATCAAAGAATTTTAAAAAGTACTTTCTTGCTGACGACAAACTGATATCAAGTTACAAGTGGGTGAGGAATCCATTTCAAAATACTCCCGAAGGACTCTCAATTGAAGAGAAAGAAACCTTCATAGACTTCACTGCAAGCGGCGAAGCCAAAAGACAATTTAGTAATAAATCACTCTTTGAATTTTAGGCAGGAGTGAATGATGAGTTTTCTGTACTAAAAACAAGGGCATTTCGCATTCTACTACCATTTTCAACATCTTACCTTTGTGAAACTGGATTCTCTGCGGTGGCTTCTTTGAAGTCAAAATATAGATCTCAGCTAAATATAGAAAAAGAACTGAGAATATCTATTTCTTATATAAAACCCTCCGTCGAAAAACTTTGCTCTGCAAGACAGGCCCAAGGAAGTCACTAATAATTATTAAATTTGTTTTTAATTTAATAAGTTGTTTTAATTTAATAAGTTAATTATTATATATGTCGAAATGTATTTGTTGTGTGTGTGCGTTTTTTCCTTTCAGTCACTTAATCAATTTTTTTAAATAACATTTTCTCTAGGATATGCTCGCTCCACCATTAGTGTACTCGCATCCCCTAGGGGGGCGCACCCCACAGCTTGAGAATCACTGGGTTAAATCAATCCGCACTCAAAAGAACTTCATCCAACAGGTGACGTCTTATAACAAAGTTGTGTTATATAAAACAGGGCTTTTAAATCGATGAAATTAATTTTTATAACGTAAACGGAAGAGTCCATGTACGCAAATAATACGAATAAATATAAAAAATCAATATTATAAAGGTAAAGACGCAGGTAATTCTAAGAAATCTTAAGAAATTCGAAGTATGTCGCAATAAATCAATAATTTCGCAGTATCTAAAAACCCCACATCTTTTATTTTAAATTGCAGAAGTATGTTGTATTCAATAGCTGAGTCATGAAAGAATCCACAAGGTATTTAACTTCATTCTTCAAAAGCGGAGCACTTCTTTAATAATCCTTTACTCTTAAATTCAATAGATTTAATCCGCCATTCTCTTTAGAAGATACTATTAAACAGTCGCAACAAATTAAATACAATAACCGAACCTGTGAACTGAACATTTCCAGCAATGCAATGCTTTTTGTTCTGTTCGGGTTTTAGAATTAAATATATTTTCATCCGCTTTTCTTTCTTCACACCCTTGAGTATTTTGATTGCAATAACATTTTTGTATATATTTGTGAAGTTTTCTTTCCATTTATTTTTTCTTCCTTAATCTAAATATTTTTTCGCTTAATTCTGTCTTATTGTTCAGATTAGTTTAATTGCTTTATAATAATTTTTCTTTAATTTGATATTTAAAGACATTTCCAATTTCTTTTTATTGGAATTCAATGCTCTGTTTTCTGAATAAATGCCGTATGTATTCTCATTTTTTTTCCTGTGTTATTAGTAGTCTCTCTCTGTCAATCTGTCCGTCCGCGCGTGAGCATCTACTATATTTACAGAATCCATTAAGTAAATCTGAACATTTTTATATCGGATTAAAATCGCTGGAATTTAATTTGGTTTAACTAAACATGCAACGTATTTTTAATGCCTTTCGATGGGTCATTTTGGAACATTTTAAAACGATACAGTCGCGACAAATATGGTAAACGACACGATATGAAAAGTCTATAATGATTTTACTGTCGCCTTTAAAATAACAGTTTTATGTTTTTTTTTTGTATTTGTTAATTTTTCCCCATCAACTTTCGGGAAATCAAGCTTTAACATTTTTTTTCGACGTGACATATTTTTCAACAATACGGGAACAATTTTTAAGCTCAACTTTAGCCACATATTATTCAGAAGGAAAAAAAGAAAGTGGGGCAGAAAATTCACTTGCGTATTATCCTACAATTCTCAGTTAAAATAAAGTTATTCCTTATGAAATTGATAAATTTTTAGAAAAAATTAAAATATAATTGGTGTGTTCGAAAAATTAGACATGCAATCAAATCTTTGGAAAATATTTGATTCGGGCTATAAATCAGTCTCTTGCGTAACGTAGATAGAATAAGTTTTACAATAAAATAAGACAAAAGCTAGCTAAAAACATTTAATATGATCCAGTAAAAAATAACTAAATTTAACAGAATGAAGCTTTGAAATAGGTTGTATACTTAAAATGTAACAAATAAAAATCCAGAATATTCGTATGTATACATTTTAAAAAATGACACAGATCAGTTTAGGCTGAAAATAATTATGAGTAACATCCATTATATCTTCTGTTTATCTTCCGAATTTGAAATTAGTCAAAAATCTGCACCAAGTCCGCATGAATTATACAAATTAACAATTTGTATCACCAAGTAATAAGATTCGTTATTCGCCTAAGATGGTTTAAAAATTATTATATTTGTATGGTTTCGATGGCAATAATGAATTGAAGTAGGTTGATTTCACAGAAATAACCTTTAGTCGAGGAAATGGAGCATGCAAGTCCAAACGTAATCGATAACGAAATATAGGATATTTGGAACATTTAAAGCTATTAATAAGAGAAAAAATAAGAAACATTTGGTCAACAACAAAGATACGTGATGCATCATAAATATTGTTGCTTCATAGTTTGAAAATGATTCTTCCTGGTGTATATCTATCATGTCTATGAAAATCATAACGTGCGAAATAATTTTATCGATTGCAGTTTCTATTTGGACGTTTGACCCAAACTTTCCTAAAGCTTCATTCATTGTCAAAACATACACCAATATTCGCAAATAATGATAGTAGATTTTTCCAATAGGGAGAAGAATCCAGGCTGTATATTGGTTCGAGATCATCAGAGAGAGATTCTGGTAAGAGGAAACGGTGCAGGCGAGAAGAAATCTGTAGATTAGATGTATGGATATTTTCAAAAATAGCATGAGGTTCCCGAATGAGGCCTTCGATATAATATTTGGAACTGCCTGAAAATAAAATAGATGCATATTTTAAGAATTCGATTTCTTTAGAAGAAAAAGCATCAATATTTGGAAGCACGATGAAATTTTTGTAAGATTCATTGACAAAAGGATCTTAAAAAATACCTGCTGACCAAAACTGTATACTTAATTTTGAGCCAAAATTCGATAACGTCAGATTGGATATTGAAAATTCAGATTACCCGCAATATAATTATATAGGTTTACCTTTTACTGAAATTTTATTTTAATATAGCGCCATACCTATAATTTCATATAATGTCAATTAAATTAGCAATAGTTGTTTTTTTAAAATTAAAATTATACATTTCAAATAAGGAAACTCATAAGTAGAATATCTTTGTAACAATAGCCTCTCTTTAATAATCGAATTAATATTTCTTCTTTAACTTGTATTATTGAATAAACATTATTTGAATCACTGGATATTATTTTAACTATCATGGCAAAAAAGTGCATGGTAGTAAAATTAATCGGACAGAAATGATAAAAATTATTGCTATCACCTTACTGGGTATTTCTTTTTAGAAGCGTTTGTTCAGAAATTCTCAAGCTTTATTTTTGAAAATAATGATGCTCGACCTTTGATTCTGACTCGCCGTAACCTCAGTTTACGGTGAGTCAGAATCCAAAGTCGTGATCTTAACATTTCTGTCCTGTGATTTTAAGTGGCGTTTCATAAAATATTTGAGACGCAATTTTTTATCATTTCGACGAAAAGGCTTAGTTTACCATAATTCAAAACAGTTGCTAATAAACGACAATCTAAGCAGAGTTTTCAGCAATCGTTATAAGAAATTTAGCATTGAAATCGATTGCGGATATCCACGTCAAATAAATGTTTTTATCAGACTGAACAAATAACTAGACGATGCAACTCGCGTATTTATTATCTCAAAACAAACCAGTATTCTATAAGAAAAATAATATTAGTACAGATTTTAGAGTTGAAGAAAAGATTGATTTAATCCAACATGTGAATCGATGTTCCTCTTTCTTTTGAATATTATATTAATTAAACTAATAATTACACATACCTTACACCCGTAAGTGCAAGTACTTGGGTATTTCTTAATTACTTGTAAAAGTTATCGTTGTTTTTAGATTTTATTTGGGAAAATAAAAGAGCAAAATTAAATTACTGTTAACTGAATTTCAACTTTTTTTAAAATCTCAAAAGCTGATTCAGAAGCTGTTGTAAGGTATATTAAAAGTTTGCTATGATTTTCTTCGAGCTTTTATTCTGTCTCCCATACGTTTTTATTTGCATAAAAATATCCCTGTTTATTGTTTAATCTTTTTGAAGAATCACAAAATAGGTTTAGTTATAATAATTCCCCATTTGTAAGCAGCACCAAGACTAATTTTGGTTGGGTACCATCATTTTGAATCAATAAAATGACGAGGATGACATCTGGGTTGATATTTAATTACTATGGACTATTGGTATCATGTTTGGCACAAAGAATCAAGTTGATTTATTTTAATTTTATTGTGAGAAAGTTAAATTTAGCCAAACGTCTACATAGACGCTATACTTTAAGCAAAAAAACATTTAGTTTTAGATATAAAATTTAGAAAATTATCTTTTTTGGGAAAAAAAGAATATCCGATTATAATTGGCCGAATACGATTATCGTTATAACAAACCTCTTTATGGAATTATGTCAGTGAACTCAACTTTAAATTAAACGATTATTTTAAGTATAATTATAATAAAGTCGTTTCAAAGCAATATTAGGATTATTTTGAGATCAATCTCGTAAATTTGAAAATTTGTCAGATGATGAGAATGACGAGTTGGCAGGAACCTAAAGCACTCTGGCTCCACTAGATCACCACGACTGGTAACGATTAGAATTTGGTTCTAGATTTCATAAGCAAAATTTTAGATATTTTAATATAACAATAAATAAACTGACTGTTCCGAGATATAAATTGCATGACGTAAAAGTTCATAAGAAAGTCGAGGGGAGAAACTGATATATAATAAACTTAAGTAAAACACTTTATTACAGATTTACAAATGCATACAAACTAACTGATTTAAGTATAAAATAATCAACTAAGTCTAATCAATATTAGAAATTCTATTGGTCAGTTTAAAATTGAAACCAGCCATCTCCAAGCATCTTTATCTATGCAAAATATAAGTTTAGTATTCTTTTCTTCATTCTTTCAAGATGACTTTAGAATGACATTCTTAATATATTCTTTACTAATGCATTTCATTGTTTAAATCGCAATCTAATGATAACTGCTTCAAATATTTAATATTTCCTTTGTAAATCACTATCATCCTATATTCACAAAACTATTTGCAAAGTCTCATAGTAACATTTTAACATTTAAAAAACTATAAAACATTTCGTCATGAATATTTAGAAGATGCTACATTTCATGCCTTTAAATGCTTCAAGCGGCATTGTTTTCTTGGAGTCGAGCAGGGCATATGTATGAATCCGAAAATCGCATCAAAGCAAAGCGCCGTAATATTTAGTTAAAAGCAATTAATGCACTGATCAGCTTGAAACAGCAACAAATGACATTTGAAGTTGCAAGCAACCCTAGTAATAGCGGTATATAATAAAAATGATACTCTTGCTCTGTTTTAGCAATCGTAGAAACGAGTCCCATTATCGCAAAATGGGCTTTTTCAATTCTAAGAACTACATTGGATTTTATCAACTTGCGTAAACAGGAACTGAATTATTTTGAGATAGAATATAACGTAAATGCTACCAGCACAATAAAATAGATGTGTAAAATACATTGTAAAAGAACGAATGGAAACCTTTCGTAACCACTTGAAAAAGTTCCATGAATTTTCAAGAAACCCTCTGCAGAAATACGTAGCGACAAATATAATGTTGAAGATGCAGCCACTACAAATCATTATGAATCTTGCCAAAAAAGTCTCAAATATCTTCCTGGAAACAGACTGGGAACCTTCACTGGGAATTTGCTAAAAAATAAAAATTGTTGTTTCTTTTAAAAAAATCGATTTATACGACACATCACATGAACTTTCATATCGGTTAGTATATTCACTCCAATGTTTTAAATTTATGTAAGTTAATTCCGTAAATACTTAAACTGCTGCATGAATCATCCGTGATTCACACTAATCGAATCGAACCATCTAACTGGATGATGTCGTGTTCACGTTACCATGGAAAGGGATTGCAGTAGATTCTGAGAGTAGACTCCTGAATACCCGAGGGCAGAAGCTTCACTTCTAGCTCAAATGAAGATGAAACACTAAATTGCCCAACCCCTTTCTATAGAAGGGGAAGGCTCTTTCACACACTCATAGATAAAACACAGTACAACCATGTCCGAACCCAAGACGCCCAAATCACAGGGAATCTACTGTAGTAAGAGGTAGAGAAAAGGTTCATCTAATTAAATGGCCCCAATATCAGGGTCGAGTTTTGGTAGTAAATGTTAAAATGCCGAAAAAAAATATTTCTCGTATCCACATCGTGTGAGGACAAAGTACGAAAAAGCAGGCTGGAATTTCATAAGTGGAATCTATGCATACATAGAATGATTCAAATTTAAATAAGCAAACTAAAATCGCATAAATATTTATGACCAGAAAATCTCATCCTAATGATATACTTGAAGATGCGTAAAGGGCAATTTAATAAAAATTCCAAATTTTCTTCTTGGATTCAAAAAGAAAGGATGCCTTTAATTAGTTGTGGTTGGTTGTGTGGGGTTTATTGGCGCAAGAGCCACACCTGGCCAAACTGCGCCAAGCATATGGTAAAATTAGAACATACATTTAAAACAACACGATTTTAAAAGACGTAAATTATTGAGATTATACGAAATGTATCGAACACATGAGTATTAAAAGAGAATGATTTTAGCGTAAGACAGGTAAAATTGAAAAAAGTGCTCGAAAATTTCCAATGTAAGCAAAGAGCATATGTTATCAAATATATTGTAAAAAACAAATGGCTTTCAAGTAATTAAAAAGATTTGGATGGTATGTCACGCAAGGTAACAGATAAGGAATTAAAATAAATTTGGCGTTGGGAATTAAAAGAAGGACACCCGATCAAAACATGCCTAACAGTAACATTAGTATGACAAGTGGAACATACGGGTGCACTTTTTCCAAAAATGAGGTGCTTATGTGTGAAACGTGTATGTCCTATACGGAGTCGAGTCAATTTGACATCGAACTCTCTTATAGGGAGGACTGGCCACAACCCAATGGAAGGTTTGATGGAATACAATTTATTACGGATATGAAGTTCCCAACTCCGCTGCCAAGTGGAAAAAATATATCTAATTACTGCTCTCTTTGCATCGCCATATGGCAATTCTTTTGACAAAAGAGAAGTAGCCGTTTTTGCTGCATAATCAGCCGCTTCATTACCATATATTCCCACATGACTTGGAAGCCTTAAATTGATAAAGATTAATTGAATCTACTCGTACACATATCAATTTTTACTACTGTTTGATGTCCCTATTCATAATTTTGCACACTTCACAGGAGAGGAATATGATCTGGAGAACTCATCGGAAAATATCCTACATTTCGATTTTATGAGTACTATGAAAATTCTTACAAGTGGAATAGAAATACAACTCGCCATGCATAAATTTTTGACAAGGTTCAGAGAAAATATAATATTTTCTTAAATTTTTAGAATTACCGATTTTGAAATTTTGCCATTTTATCTATTGCAAATTCATGAACCTGGTAAGATATCCATCACAATTCGCCCCAATTTTAAATCCGTTTCACAATTCCGATATTAAAATCTTTTTTAATTCAAATGCATGCCAAAGAATTTCTCATGGTTGTATTTCTATATACCTAAATTAAAATAGTATCCTCTAAATGTGTGCTCATGTTTTCGATTATATTATCAAGCGACATTATTTGAAAAGTATTTTGCAAAAAAACCTCCAAATCATTTGATTTTCGAAACTATGCCGACTAATTTTATTTTTTAAAATTGCTATATGAGGTTGCTTATAGTTAATTTTGTCCTTTGAATGTTCCGACTTCTATAATGTCCTCTAATTATTTTCTATACTTGTAAAATTTGTTAATGTTTTACATAAAATTTTTATGCTTCATTCAGTGAGAAGAGTTTCACTTCGAGTAAATATTGCAAAAGTTCTAAGGCTTCTATATTTTTGTATTTAAACATAAAATTCTTAATTCTAAGCTAATTTTTTTAACTAAATATAACTAAACAATTGTTTGATAACCAAGCATTGAAAGTACATTATGGCGAAAAAAAATGTTTTAGAACATGAAGAAATGAACGAGAAATTGATTCAATGATTTTCATATGGACGAGGATCGGGTCATTCCTACTTCAACTCATCAGGGATTGAGGAGTTTGTTCGGTTACATTAACATCCCGTTTAAAAGCAACACTAGGGCAATTTTGGAATGGACCTTGAAATTTTGAAACCAGTCAGAAGATGAGGATAACATCTGAGCGTGCACCCTCCTTCCTCTCCATACCACACCAGCTGGAGGGCGTTTTGGACTGGGCGGATTTAATGTGCACCAGACCTACTTACACGAGAATTTTTAGGTTGAATGGAGTCTCGAACCCTAGGTCCTCAACACTGGGTAAGTAAAAAGCCAAGAGCAATGTACTGTTTGAATTCAAATGGGAAAGGGCATTGGCTTACTAAAACTAGCTATCAAAAAGAAACTAAAAATTTGTCCTAATATGTATATTCATGTCATACTGCTGAATAACAAGTTATATTCGTCATGCGACTGACTTTATTGTTGAAAATAATAATTTTGTTTTTACATTCCTAGTGCTCCAACTCTGGCAGCACTTTTATTACTTAAATTGATATCATAAAATTATGTATTATCAACTATTATACATTCTTGATACAAGTTCAGCCAAATTGTTAGGGGATTTCATACTTATAAACATTTAGAGGGGACAACATTCATACTAAAGGAAAACATATACAATAATAAATAACAGTGAAATATATACAATAATAAATAAGAGTATTGTAGACTATAAAAATCAAGGCGATTGGAGAGGTTCTGAAAAATCAGAGTAAACATTCATTTTCCTGGTACTGATTATGAAATTAATGATAGCTAAATATTGCCGAGAAGACGAAAACTCACTTAGAAATTAAAGCAGTAAATGTTCTGAATCGAATATATGCGACAAGAATGGATTTGGAAGGAAATAATGTGTTTGAAATAAAATAAAAAATTGACGGGAATGCTCGCTACAAAAGCGGAAACTAGGTACTACTGAGTTTGAGAAAAGTATAGAATATGAACTTGTTAATATTATCCTTGTCAATATTATTATCGGCAAGGATATAATTTTAATTCGCAACATATAAGAAATATAAAAAACAAGGTTTCTTATATAAAATTAAATGGTCATTTCATGCACAATTTTTGATTATTAAATTTTACTGGAAAGGATTAAGTATTCATAAACTGCGATAGGAAAAATGAAAATCATTGACATATAAGAGCTTAAAAGTAAAAAAAAAAAAATAATTAAAAAATAATTTATCACTAAGGGAAAAACACCACTGCATCATACATGGAAGGTAAGAAACGCGTGCACAAGGAAAGCCAGACATCCAACACAGACACAGAAGTCCGTTTCTCTTCTCTGGAACCACAAAATGAATGGTCGAATCATTGTGTATAAATCCTGCAAGAAAATATATCAAACACAGTTCATTTGATTTAAAGTTTTATAACAAGAGATAATTGAATGATAAGCAAAAAATTATTTTAAGTACAACTAATTCAAAAGAAAAATTTCTAGAAGATTAGTTCCAATATTCTCATTCTATCTTTTTTTTTAACACAATACAAGATTACATGGTTTCTTTGTTGTTTAAATATATTTTGTTTGCAAACAGATTCTAAAATTCACAGATTTTAATTAATACCTACACTCTTCAGTCATCTTGTTTCACAGAAAGAAAAAAATTGCAGTCCTAAATTTGAAGAATGTTTGAAATTGTGGTGTAAAGATAACATGTCTAATTTTGCACTTCAGCCGGTTGCCTTTTAAGATTTGAGACCATAAGCAGACAATCTCAATAAAATTAATAAAAGATTAAAACCCACTTTCAAGTGTACTAGGAAATGCTTTATTTAGATTTCTATTTTGGTTTCTAATTTATGATGCATTACCATAAAAATTATTAAATTATGAAAGGCGATAAAAATTAAAACACTCCTACTCTACACAGAATACTTCGCTGTATAGAGCTTAAAGATTCCAGAATTGTTGAGCATATCATTCAAGCTATGAAGAAACTGATAACACTAAAAAATGTGCCATAAACAGAGATAGAACTTTACGACAGAAAACACGCTAAAAAACATAAATAATCACAAAAAACATGCAATGTGGAATCTTTCCTTACTGTTTTATATTGATGAAAAAAAAAAAGAATTTGAAAAGACTGAAACTGCCATTACAACTGCATTTTTGTATTGCAAGAATTAAAATTTGCATATACCCTTGATTTCCATCTATTGCTCTAAACATAAAAGAGATAAAGCTGAGAAAATATTCTTATCAGCGATGTTTTTTCCCTTTGCTTGTAAAATTGATTTATGAAAACAAAAAAAAAATTCTGTAGTTGCACTTAAAATTTACACATAGGAAAAGAAGGTACCAAATCACGTACAAAAGTTTTGTTGTATCCCAAATGCGACAGCGCCAATGTCTTAATTCAATTACCTTTATGCAAGATGAAGTGCCTCTACACATTGGACTGTGTACAACAGTTTCCTCGGTAACATTTTACAAATGATGGATTAATTTGTCCTGCGTTTCCTGCAACCCTACCACATCATTTTATACATATTATTCCCTGCTATTCTTGGTTTCGAGGATATTTTTAAAAATCTTACTTGGTCGTGTAGTAACCTTAACAGATTTGAAAGACAATATCGCTCTGCATGTGAGAAGCATCTCAGTCAGTCATTTACTATCCACAGTTGAGCAAGCTGTCCACAGATGCATATTTTACATCTGGATGAAGAAGACTCTTGTACAGTTTCCCTTGTATCGATTATGATTGAATGGATACTTTCGAATAAAAGACAAATGAGTATTTTGACTCTTTTCAGCATATTTTTGTTCTACAGCGGCATCTAGAGTCGTTTCTGAAACTTTTTCCGAAGTATCAGTCTCCTCATGTCTTGAATAGTATATTCAACAATTTCGTGCTTTTACTAATGACTAGTTCACTGTATACAGAGTTAAGAATCGGGAAGTTTTAATTTCGACCATAAAAATTAAGAAGTCTAGAAAATATGTCTTTAAATTCATTACCATAGAATGCCTATATTTATGGAAATCAAAATTTAATTGCATTAACTGACACGAAATTAAGTTTTGAAAATATTAAAATGCTGTAATGAAGAGATCTATTGCAAATTCTCATTATCATAAACACTAAAAAAGACGATTTAAATCAAAGTCTTTCATAATAATGGTGTTTTTATTGGGGGCATGTAAAAAGTAGATATTTTACAAAATCTTCAGATTGAAAGTTTTTAATGATCACAGTAATTTATTTCTGTACTACTCAATATACATTGGGATTTATACAAAAGTTGACTTTTTGAAAAACCGCTTTTCAAATTCAACATTTAAAAAAAACCGGTTTTAGCCGGTTTCCGAATATTTGTTAAAAAAATAGAATAGGAAAAAATATTTTCTCCAAGTTACATAAAATAGCAAAAAACGAAATCAATATTAAAGACAATATATATATATGTATATAAAAGTAATGATTGCAGGGTTTGAATCATAACCTTAATTCACATTACAACAAATAAGAATGATATTGGAAAAACTAACATTTTTTCTTTTTATAACTGTTCATATTTGTCGAGGTCCATCTTCTAAAGTTTTCAGTTGTTTAATTTGTTACATCAATATGTTTTTAAAGTAAGTGATCAAATAAATGTTTTATTAATTGAAAAAAATTTAGTTGTAGAACTAGTTAAGAAAATATTTAAAATGTTTAATCATTTCATCAGAAAAAAGGCATAAATTTCATAACCGTTTTTTTAATAGTTTCAAAAACAAGTCCGAATTGTGAATACCGACTTAACACTTGCGCTTGTGGAACTTACTCGAGTTCCACAAGCGCTTCGAATTGTGCCATTTTTAAATTTATTTAAAACTAGGAGTCCAGCGTCATACCATTCAGATATGGAGACTCGGCAATGGTTCGTTTCAATACAGCAATATGGAATCATCGAGCTTCTTAGACCTCTTGCATAGAATACTTAATGACGATTTCTCGTAATGACATATTGCATAAATGCATACTTCATTCTTAATGGATTCGATTTTCTATGCATCTCACACATATTGAACATTGAAACAATATTTACATTGATAAAGTTTAGAATGGACTGATCTGAATTAATTAAATGAAGAAACAAGCAGTTTCAGCAGAAATACAAAAAAGTCATAAATAACTTTATCTAGACTTTGAAGATAAACACAACGGTATCTTTACAAAAGACGATTTGTTCTTTGTGTTAAATAAAAGAAAATCAAAATGTCTTGCTGTAGAAGAACTAATTTGAGTGAACTATGAAAAATTAAGGTGTAATCATCTACATTAACCCTTAAAGGGTATTTTGGGCGAAGGAACAAGCCATGGAACTTGTTTATCTAATCTAATTAAAAATGTTATTAACTTACGTAGTGTATTTCATTAGCTTCAGAGCAAAGGAAACCAACCCGGGTAATATTTCATGAATTCATGGGGAATTTCATGAATTACCTGGGGGTAATATTTCCTCCATAATACCGTAAGCACAATTTAATTAAATAACTTCGGTAAAATTGCTGTTAATTCCCTTAACTGTACTTTTTGTTTCTGATCAGATAATCATAAACTGAGAGGGAAGAAAATAATCATTGTATAAATGGTCTTTCTCATTTATTTCAATAGTATACAGGGTGTCCCAAAAAGATTGAAACGCGCTTTAATTCTTTAACCGTTAGAGATAAATAGGGGATGTAATTTGAAAAAATGTTCAAAATAAGGTAGGAGAGAAGATTACATTAAGAAAAAAAATCCACCAATGAATTTAAAAAAGTTACACTTTGTAAATTTTTATACAACCCCTCTATGCAAATTTGGTCAATTAGAAAGTTTTTCCTTTCCATCCCAGAAGACCATTAAAAAAAACTGCATAATTGTATCTTTAAAATTTTTTGAATAATAACACAGAAAAAAAATTGACTTATGTCACTTTTCCATACTACTTGAAAGACTTTTTCGTCGGTGAAAATAGGGACCATATCCAAATTGATAATAGAAATTCTTCGATCAAAAAAAGATAATAAGCGTAAAAGAAATCCAAAATGTCATTTAAATAAAGTCCTTATTGATGGAGTTAAACAGTTTTGACAACATAAGATTGTAAGAAGTGTAACATAAAAAAATAATAATAAATAAAACGAAAATACATTTAAAAACACACGAATCATAAAGCATTCTCAAAATGCTTTCCATCAACACCAATACATAATTGGGCTCTTCTAATAATGCTCCTGTAAATATTTTGTAGTTCTCCTCCTGTAATATTATTGCATGCATTAATTATCTTTTGTTTAAGGTCAGTTACATTCAGGGGGCGAGTATTATAAACTAGCGTTCGAAGCCGACCCCAAAAATAAAAATCGAGTGGAGTTAGATCAGGAGATCTGGGGGGGGGGACATTTTGTGGGTCCATTCAGACCAATCCACTGTTTATTAAAGTTTTCGTTGAGCCAGTTTGTTACATTTATAGCCTTGTGTGCAGGCGCTCCGTCTTGTTGAAAATACATTTTTTTACTAATGACAATGGTGTCGTCTCCTAAGTATCTGTTACTATGCCATTTAAAATAAGTTGCACATATTTTATAGCTGTAAGTGTTCCTTCATAAAACACTGGACCAATCAGTTTTCCGTTCCGCACCATACGCACACAGAAAACTTTCTCTGGTGATGTATTTCTTGCACAAAAAATGGTTTTGTATCATTCCAATAATGATCGTTGTGTGCATTTATGTGTCCTTTTTCCGTAAACAAACATTCATCAGTCCACATAATGTTCAAGCCAAAGTTTGAATCTGTGTCCTGTTGGATTAATAACCAATTGGAGAATGCTACACGTCGGTTAAAATCAGAGGGATGGAGTTCTTGAAGTCCATGAATACAAAATGGATGCCAATTGTGTTTTTCAAGTATTCTATGGATTGACGTCCTAGGTAATCCTGTAATTACACTTGCTTTTCGAATGCTTGATCGTAGGTTGGAAGAAAAATATGCAATAATATCAATTTCTTGGTCTTCGTTGTACAAGATATTTCTACCAGGGCCAGGTCTTGGATTAAATGAACCGGTAGTTCCCAATCTTCTCATCATCCGATAAACAAATGTACGTGAAATTTCAGGCAAATAGGGATATCGTCGTCCAAATTCCCGAGCAGTTTCTGCATTATTTCTATTGCAAATAGAATAAACCATTGCTAGTTCAAATAGTTCGTCATTTGTTAAAAGTGCCATAATGCAAAAATAGTTACAGTATTTTTACTTCGACAATATGAAACTCAATATCGCTGAATGATTTCTAAACTTTATTTTGATATGCACGAGGAAATCTTGGTTAAGTTGTACAGGAAAGAAATAATATTGGAACTAAAAAAGTTAATTGAAAAATAATCGTCTACATTTCTTTATGTAACTTAAAAATAAAATAATTTTTTTTTAATATACACGTATTAGAAGCGGCTAAATTCCAGTTAAATGAAAGGCAAAAATCATCTGGCAATTAATTTGTTAGAATGTCGGTTTGACAAAAAATGTGATGAATTTGAAAACAATTAAAATTCTACCAGACTAATTTAATAGTGTTTTTCTTTTTTATAAATTTTGCTATAAAAATCTGTCAAATGGCTTTTATTGATTTTCAACGAAATCTTATAAAATTTCTAATGTAAATTTAGAATACATCGCATAAAATTACTTGCCCCTGATAAGCTTAAAACAAAAGACAATTCTGTAACTGTATCTTGAATCTACCGTAAATACGCAAAAATGTGTTTTGTAAATAATATTAAAAAAATTTATGTGTTTATAATTTGTTGCAAATTTACATTTCCATTTTGGTATATGGTCACTAAAAACAGCGTTCAATTTTCAATTACGCATAACTCACTCAATTTTAAAGATACAGTTATGCAGTTTTTTTTTATGGTCTTCTGGGATGGAAAGAAAAAACTTTGTAATTGAACAAATTTGCATAGAGGGGTTGTATAAAAATTTAAAAAGTGTAACTTTTTAAAATTCATAGGTGGATTTGTTTTCTTAATGTAATCTTCTTTCCTATCTTATTTTGAACATTTTTTCAAATTACATTCCTTTCTTATCTCTAACGGTTAAAGAATTAAAGCGCGTTTCAATCTTTTTGGGACACCCTGTATTACTATAGTATATAATATTATAATAGTATTTATTACAATAGTATAATCCAAGTATATACAACATATTACGACGAATCGTAGTCTACAACTGAATATTTTGCGAGACAGTAATTTTATATTAAATATTTAGAATAAAATACTTTCTCATCGGGAAAAGTGCAGAGTCTCATCAAATGAGCGTAAAATCCCTTTACTTGAGCTTTGAAAGACTTATTAAGAGCGATTTTCACATATCTTCAACAATTCAAACATGTAATATTTTAGCCGACATGTAATATAGTAGGACAGCCTGTAGCACATTATTGTACAATAGTATGTGACATGATATGATATATAATGATATGCGACATGATATGATATATATGATATATGCATATTATGATAAACAATATTGCGAATATTGATCAGTGTCATACAATATTGTACAATATTTGCCAGATTGTAAAATACTGTATGATCAATGCCATAAAATATTGTATCATCAATGTTATACATTATTGTATGATCAATGCCATACATACAATATTATACAATAAATTTCAGATTATATATTTCAAATATTGATCATACAATATTGTAGAGTATTTGCCACATTGTACATATTGATCATACAATATTGTACAATATTGTCGCATTGTACATATTGATCATACAATATTGTACAATATTGTCGCATTATACATATTGATCATACAATATTGTCGCATTGTACATATTGATCATAC